>JAULBU010039818.1:0-14711 GCA_032358235.1 Odonthalia washingtoniensis | reverse complement strand
AAGAATGATTGGAATCTTTGAAGAACGCGATCGCAAGTGTTCCAACCCTGGTTGTCCCTAATTGTAACAAGACGTTCCGTGGCTATGTAGATGCGTCTCAGTTGGCAGTAGGAGGAACACTGACCCAGCTGGACTAAAACCGAAATGATCGGGTGATTGCCTTTGTTTCAAAGAAGTTGAGCTCTGCAAAAACAGATTACTCTGCAAATGACCGAGAGTTATTGGGTCTGATATACTTCTTACAAAGTTTCAGGTGCTACTTGGAAGGAAAACGTTTCGAGATATTCACGGATATCCAGGTGTTGAAATATTTGTTCACAGAACCGAAGTTAAGTCGGGAAGAAGTTACGTGGCTTGAGATTATTGGTACCTTCGGTGTCTTTCCAATTAATCTAAAACCAGGAAAGATTCATGTATGGGGAGATACATTATCAAGAGCACCTCATGTGACAAAGACAAAGTCAGGATCAGTTTCATTCAATACCGTCGAAACTCCGTCATTTCAACTCTGTTCCGTCATTGGAAGGTATGAAGATGACCAGTTATTTGTCCCCATGGTTAAAGGCAAGAATGGAGAACTACCAATTGACACTGTTCAGAGATGAAACGTGGAAAGATTGGAGCCTTTTTTGACAGAGAGGGCAAGCAACTAATATATCAAAGAAAATTGTGTATTCCTCGAAGATGTGTCGCAAATATCTTACAAATGGCTCATGACTCTAAGATTTCTGGTCACTTTGGTTTCCCTAAAACTATGTCAAGACTCGATTCATACCACTGGAAGGACAAGGCAAGGGACATAAAGAAGTGTATTCAAGGTTGTTTAATATGCCAACAGAAGAAAGATAATGAAACTACGTAGATGACAGAACCAACGCCTTTGGAAGTAACGGAACGAAGATGGGGATCTGTGGCTACGGGATTTATTGTTACTTTGCCAGAAACAAATTATGGCTACGATATCATCACTACTTATGTGTATCGGTTGTCAAGAAGAGTCCATTTCCTTCCATCCAAGATGTCGGATACAGCAATCGATTGTGCAAACGCCTTCCTCAGTATTGTTTTCGATCATCATGAATTACCAGAAAATATTGTGTCCAATAGAGATCCAAAGTTTACGTCTAAGTTCTAGGGCTTCTGATGGATTTGTGCCGCGTGAAGCTAGAAATGTCGAGAATTCGTCATCCGCAAACTGATGGGAGCATCTGAAATAATGAATCGGATGGTTGAGAACTACCTGCGGTATTATTGGTCATATCACAAGGACAATTGGGATGAGCTTTTAGCTTCAGCAGAATTTGCCTACAACTCCGCTGTCAGTGAGGATCTGGGAGTGTCTCCGTTTGAATTTTATCTAGGATGGATACCAAGATATCCTATGAACTTGATATCTAGTATGGATTGTCCCAACGAATCAGTTGATGCGTTTAAGAAGCTACTGAAAAGCTCACTTGAAGATGCTCAGTTTGCTCATCACGTTGCAAAATCTCGACAGTCTCAGCAATCTGAAAAGCCGTATAAGACACCATCATACAAGATTGGAGATGGGTTATGGATCAATATGACATTGTTCATAGATGCCTACGAAATATCACAGGAGTCAGAGAATCTGTCTGCAAAACAGTATGAACCATTTTCTATTACCAAATTGGTTGGTGATAATGCGGTGAAGTTGGATCTTCCTAGTGATTTCAGGATTCATCCTGTGGTTCATGTGGTTCATACGACGTTCTATCAAGAGCAAGATTCAGAAATTTCACAAACTGTGGTTCCGAGACAGGATCCAGTTCCAGTTTTTGAAGGTGAAGAATATGAAGCTGAAGAAATTTTATCTCACAGAAAGAGATGAAGAGAATTTCAATGGTTAACTGTGATGAAAGGAGCACCAAGCCATAAAGCAGAATGGCAACCGACAAGGGATTTCATTGATCAATATGGTACTGTAAATGAGAAGTTTCATGAGTATATTGTTAAGAAAAACTTGCTTTCTCACTTTCATTGGCTGGGACGTCAATAAGGTGGAGGTTGGAATAGTGTGACAATGTGATGTCACATCATGGCACGAAAACGAGAGTGAATACGAAGTAAGCAATTACTTACACTATAAGTGAACTGACCTACAGTATCGTTTATCGGCCGGCGCGTGTTTTGATTGACTTTGTATATCTGGATGACAATATTTTACAGATTGATGAAAAGGACAAAGCACGGCGTGTCGAGAACGAGACTGTTGGGGCGAGGGAACAAGAACTGACCGATAGTGGCAATAGTATCATGGAAATGGCAGTGGTACGGCGTGGAAGTGCAGAACAGAAAATAGAAGAAGAAGGGAATGAAAACGGAGGTGGGGATTCGGTGCCTACATGTACGGATTCGTCAGGGCGTACAAGGAATCTTCGTCTGAACTAGGAAGAATCCGACCATGAGATGTAGAAATGCTTTCAAAACGACATGCTGGAACGGCAAAAATATTCCCGCGAAAAAATCGAATTAAGAAAACAAGAACTTCAACTAATGGGGGAGAAGCAAAATTTGGAAATGATCGCTTCATGAGGCTATTCGAAACAAAAGAGAATCAATTGGAAGTTGACGGAAAACGCCTAGAAAATGATGCGCAGAAAAGAGCAAAAACAGTGGACGTTTTGTCTTTATTGGCAAACGACTTGAGAAAAAGTAATTGCAAAATTAAAAAATGATATAGGTTCTCAAGCCTGGACGTGCAAAATTGAAGTAAGAACCAACTTGGCCTACGTTCTCAAGACTTGTTTTAAAATTGAATAGAACAGCTGACGCTATGTATAACATAGAGATGGGTCCCATGGCTGTCTCACTTTCAGGCTTCGAGCATAATCATTGCGCGTCCACATCTGTTTCAAATACTTGTAACTCCACTGCACCATATTTCGAATACTACTCATCTGAGTGTTAGATGCTTTTTGGCCTGAAGTTTCCAGCGTACTGTTCAATGCGACCTGGAACCACGACCGAAGTTTATACGTATCATTGCCTAAAATATAGTACTGTTCACCCTAAATTGTCAAACAAGCTTGTAGAACCTCCTCTATCCCATTCCCATATATCAATGTAAGATTTTTACTGCACCCCACCTCTGGTCCATGCAGAGAAAACACTATCCCGTCGGGTTAGTCATCTATTTGTCATTTAAGCGTGACATTATCTTTTATCCGCTGTAGCAAGATATTTGTAAATAACTTACCACACTCGGCCTTTCCATCCTCATTTTAGTACAGTAGATGAATCCAACGCACCTATCTAACGGTGCGCCCTTATCCTAAATGCAATCTGCATACATTTTTGACCTTTCTCTGGGTAGTTCCTTTTTCAGTTCAGTGACATGATGCCCATGTCTTGGAGTGAAACCTTCAGTGGTTTTCCAGAATATTTCACTCAGTTTTGAACTTCCCGTTCCGGAAGTTCTTTCTAGATCGGTCCAATTAGAAGAAGAAGACAGACGTTTCAGAACAATATAACATGACGTTATACTGTCACACAGACATCGTCGCCTTATTGTCACACCGTCCTCATGGAAAAGTAGGTTAGCAATTTTTGGTAGGTCCGTCACTTTGAACCCGAAATCATGAAGGGCCGTGAAATCGGTGTGGATATTCAAATGAAACTAGGAAGTCCATATTTCCCTCGTTCTCAATTTAATTTGGGTCACATCTCTTTTCGTAAGTTTGTATCTCTTGTACAAACCCATCGCTATTGCGGGACTGGCCGTTCTGGATATGGCGGCAGCAAAACTTGTCATCCTTTTCTTCTGCCGCGCCTTTGTACGGCCAAGTTCGTATTTTCTTTGTGAAACCATAGTTTCGCTGCTCTTGTTCTTTGTATAGGCATTCACTAATGTTTTTCCTCCTTTTTTACAACATCACTGACGTACAACATTTCATAAAATATTTTCTACCTCACTCTGTGCCTACCTAAACCACCCATTTCTGATTTACTCACTTTCACTCATTAACCATTCGCCAAAATGGATTTTTCAAATCTCTCTAAAAAATAATCTTGTTATTTTTTTCCACGTGTGCTCGGAAATAAATACAACTTCATAACCACTTTTCGTTTTTCCAAAACCCTCTAAGAGCACTATCACCGGTGTACTATATCCCCACAAAACGGCAAAAGAAATCTGAATCGTGTAAACTTTTGGTTAGCCAGCGTTAAATCCCCAAACGGCACATTCGCTATCCTCAAAGCCTCATTCACCGGTGATGTAGCACACTGACGGCATCTAGCGATCAGTGTTCACATCCCCTTTGAGGCTCCACTCTTGCCCATCATATCATCTCAATCATTTGTCTCACCGATAGCCTTTCTCCATCATGAGTGGAACGAAGAGCGCTGATATGTATCAAGCAGAGGCTATCTTTACATTCTTTTTGATGTCCCCATGTATCACAATGTGGAAAAAAATATCCATGAAGCGTGGGAGAGCGGGATCTCTCCCAGGGCTCTGTTGGAACAATCTTCGTTGTTATCTTTGTGTTGTCTTGCTTCATGTTCATCGAAATAATGATTGAGGACGAAGCTAGACCAAAAAAAAATGGGATGGGCTCAATTAGAAACCGATAGTGACAATGATTCGAACGTATGAAAATGGACCGTTTCGAAGATAGCGTATCCGCCAAAACGTTTGCCAACGATTTGCATTTGGCGAAACTTTTAGCATATTCCGCTATATTACTTTTGAAGGGTTACAGAACTTACCAATTGGTGAATGACAATTTTCACCGTATTTCTCCATAAACTTTCTCTAAAAAAATTTCTTGTTGTTTTGCAGGGATAGAAGCCACCGGTGATAATGCTCTAATGTTTTGATTATACTGTTTGTCGTCTCACACACAACCGAAATTATGACACGTTACATTTATCTCTTTTCTTCATTCCCACAAGCTCTCTGTAGCCCGCTTTGATTTGTGCTTTCTGCATTTCATGAAAGCAGAATACATCGTACTATACCACGTATTCGTTGGCTCCCCAGCACTGTCGCCAATCACAGCCCACTTCGGCCCGGAAACATTCTAAAATAAAGAAGTGCCATAGAAACCAGTGCTACGTATTACAAAGTATGAGTTAAACATCTTAAATGTTGTTCGGTTAAAGAGGAATGAAAAGAAAGTAGAAAGGGACAAAACCACGTCAAAATTGAGTCTAATCAAGGATCTTTTTGGGAACCCGTCAGTTAGTTAAAGGATGCAATCTCTCAGATAGATATTCTTGGTATGATCTTGAACCAAACATACAGTTACCTGAAAAACTTCTAGCTTTGTAGAGAAAGGCTAATATTGTAGTAATTAACTGCCACATTCATTTTTCCTTGAAAGAATTATCCCAAGAGGTTTAATTCTCTTTACTGTCTCTGCTCATCCTGTCACGAGAGAGACAGTGACAGAGATGCATAGAGATGCAGGGATAGAGAGACTATTTATTGAAAGTAATGAAAAGGAACCTTCCGTACTAAAAGTTTGGAAGAATCGTGTAAAACGGCGGTGCGGTGGGTGACTTCCTGGGCTATAATTTGCAGTCACTATGATAAGAGATGGTTGATATATCAGGAACAATAATTTCATTCTTCTTGTTCGCAAAAGAAAAATGAATCTAAACATGGCGTTACTAAATAGTGAAATCCCCAAAATAAAAATTCTACTAGAGCTCTGATTTTTCATCTTCTTTGACGTCTTGGACTGTACGTTCCAGAAATCAGAGAGAATGGAAACCTCGATCATCATTGAATATCTGAACCAACAACAATAAGACTTCAAATTATTTGATGTCTCATATAAAGTATCAATTCAAATCTACAGCCCGGATGACCCACTATTTCTACATGTAGAAAACAATTGCTTCAAACCTCAGCAAATAATGGGAAATTTAAGCTGAACTTTGAACCTAGATACTGTAGTAAGATTGTTTATTGGTAGAACTTTTTCGCTACATGTGCTGGAGTTGGTGTTACTAACTGTTTATCTGATGAAACCAACACTGTCATTGGACGACGATACAATCAAAAAAATTCAATACAACTCCAGCTTTGAAAGAAAAGTAGCTCTAGGTTTTGAACAATTTTAAAATTTCAATGATTTTAATCATTAAAATTTTTAAATAAGAAATAAGAAATGTTTTAAACTCTTCAGAGTTCTTGTAGCATCGCTGTGTCGGGTATTTTTCTGAAATGCTGTGACACAGGTATAGTCGAGAGATGAGAAGAATAGGAGATGAATTCTGTATTCCAAACTCATTCTCTTTATAAAATTGTGTTTGTCAATCATGATTCATTATGGCAATGGTTCATTTTCAACGGACATAATAGGATGATAATTTATTGTACGACATCGGAGAAGCATCATTATTTATAAACAAAAATTTGAGGAAAACTAATTTTGGATACAGTATGTAATGGGCAACAACAGTTCTATAACGTGAAGGCCGTTCACTGCTTGGAGAATAAAATTCATTCCCTGACGAGATCTGTGTTGTCAAATTGAAATATTTTAAAAATATTGCCATAATCTTTAGTCATTATTTCGTGTAACATTGAATCTGTTAATGTAAGAGGTTATTTGAAATCGTGAAAACTATAACATAAACTTGTTTGAATGAATAGACTCATCTTGGCTGGAGACAACGTTTAGCTAAGGCCATTCAGTTTCTTATAATTCAATCAATAGCCTTGGCAATACACGCTCTCCGAACCCTTTTCAATAATCCCGATTTTTTGAGTCAGTTATGTCTGGTTTTAACTTAATTTGGTCGAATCAATCTAAACAACATCGATTCGAAATCTCAACAGGCGATTAGTAGAAAGGAACAAATATACTGAAACGCAAGACGAGATCTAGCCCTGGCTCTCTAATCAGCAGACTTTTCGGATGTATATAAATGCGAGGGAAATGGAACGCTTCTTAAGCTAACCGTAACTCCTCAACAACTTATAATCACTTTTCATTTTTCAATTTGAAGTACGATCCCAATATGTCCTTAACATTCATCATTTCAGTAGTATTCTTCTTTACGATATCAGAATGTCGTGCCCAGTCCCCTCAGTTAATGAAAATGCAACTACTTTATGCATCACCGACACCAATTGATAATGTTTTTCTACCCGATTGTTCACCTTGTTCATCAAGTTCTGAGTGTCAATCACCCATGTGTACAAATGGATTGTGCGGCAACTGGAAACAAGTTCGTCGATGCAAGACAGGTTCACCAGTGGGTTTACCAGAATGTACTAAATGTAGAACACGCCATGAGTGTTCTGTTGGAAAGTGTTGGAATGGAATCTGTACGGATGGATCTGTACCAAGTTTATTAAAGTGTGGATACGGTAAAGAATGTTCCAGATGTACAACTGGTATTCAATGCGCAAGTGGCAAATGTTGGAATAGAATATGTACAGATGGATCCTATAGCAGTTTATTAAAATGTGGATATTTACGTGAGTGTTCTCGTTGTAACCGCAATACTCAATGTTCTACACTGCTTTGTTCAAATGGAATCTGCACTCGTGGTACCAAAAAGAGTAAACAAAAATGTGGAGTTGGTAGCGGCCCTGAATGTTCAAAATGTGCTGATGGAGGTGAATGTGAAACTGGAAACTGCTGGAATAATATATGTACAGATGGATCAATTCGCAGTCTCAAAAAATGTGGATACCAAGGATAACTTGAAGAATGTTCTTCAATTTCTTATTGTGCTACAAGAAATGTCAAATTTCAGCTCCCTCTGAGATGTTGCTGATACTCTCATACCAGGGTTTTAGTCTCATGTGCATATCTTCTCATGCTTTCATATTTACGGTAAATCAACTTTATCTTTGAACTTTCCGTTTATTCTATATCTAGAATTCTCACTATAAAACTCTGATTTGAAATGTTTTCATTTCCACGTTTCGATTATGTTAAAAACTATATATACCCGGTATATAGTTTTCAACATTTCTTACACCTTTTTTGTGTCTGGGTTTTGTCGGGAAAATCCAACTTTGCTCGGCACAGTTGGACACGTGACCGTAAACGACGCCCTTACTTAGTAAATAGTCAGGTATAATTCTTGCTTTCGCTAAGGCAGGAATTATAACTGGCAGCAGATAATGATGGCCGTTGACGAACTTAAACTTAATTGGACTTTTGTAACAAGCCATCATGGCCAATACTGCCCAAGGACACTACTGACTTTCTGCAATTAGCATCATGCCACGCGGCAGATGCATGGATAGTGAGCGAATCAGATTGTGCCATATGTCATCACTCTTACAGTACAAAATTAAAAACAATTAATTTTGTACTGTAAGCGCTGCCGTCTGGCAACCGATTTCATGCTCCGATGGGAGGCTCTCATCGGAGTACCAAAACGGTTGTCAGATGTCAACCAAGCATACAGTAAATAAATAAATTATTTATTTATTTACTGTATGCTCCGTTATTATTATAAAATTTATGTATTACATATTATGCACTGTGTGCAGTGCTGTACTGTTGTAGAATTCAAGGGGTTATCTGACATTGCTAGTACGGTGGAGGAACTCTCTTCGTATGGCTCGTAGACAAAATGGTAAGTTCGACACCGCCGTCGACGGTCCTGTTTCGTTGTCCCGTTTTCTGCTTTTTCTTTATTAGCTTGTTCTTTCTTGGTATTTATAGGCATAAATCCAGCTCACTCCGTTACTCTCGTTTCACCCGCCCAACCCTTCATGCTCTTAGATTTACTGCATTTTACCACCAAGACGGGCTTTCATATGCGCTTTGAGTCATCATAATATGTTCACATATTTAAAGGGGCTATCATTTCTACGGCGGGTTATTCATCTATAATTTTCTTCATATATTCATCTCTACTAAAGGAGTTATCATTTCCATTGCGGGATTTTCATCTATAATTTACTTTGGCTCGCTTTGAATTTATTATTCACTAATTTATGTTGTGTGCTCTTTCAACATACATTATAATGTATTCTGTGTGTATTATGATACGTGTACTATGTTAATTCGTTTACACCATTCAACAACCCCCCCAGTCGACCAAATTTCGCAGTCGACTACATCTTACTTCCAAGTATTACTATCCACCGCATAATTTTGATGAACTAGCAGTTTCAAGGAACAGCTTGAAGCAATTCTCTTAAGAATTCTTTGGCTGTGCGTATTTCTTTTTGTTAGTTCATCGGAAATGTTAGCGTACCCCTGGATCCATTTAAACCTGTTAAGGTCAAACTGATTCGAACGAAACAGATATACTTTGCACTGTCTGCCCGAGTCTATAGTCTCTTCCTTAGTTCAATGTTGAAACTGTATCATATAATTCTTTCGAATCAACTTCCAGATCATGTTTGAAGTCTTCCTGGCCGAAATAGAGAGAAGCGCTTCTTTGATTCTATATCATTTATCATCTGTAACAGTGCATGCCAAGATCTCTGCATAGTACAAAGAATAGCTTACCCTTCTCTGTTTAGCACTTGACGAGTCAACTATATGGTACTATATGGTATGTGTCCAACATAACCTTCTCCGGCCTCAAATGGACGTCACAATTGACTTCGGTATGTCCGTAGCTCTGTGTTTTGGTAATGTTGTAGGCACCATCTGAAAAGGGTACAACATGTATACTGGTCACTTGAATCGAAGGAGGATTAAAGAGAATGAATTGTTTAAAGTCCCATAATTCTTTCAACGTTGCGTTTTGTTCCACTAAATAATGCACGGTTAATCTGGGACTCTTCATTGCATGTAGGAAGCTTTATATGCTGCTTGGGGGAGAGAAATACAGCCCACCAGCACTGATTGATTTCCCATAGATCCAAATTCCTGGATTTCTTTTTCTTTAGCTCGTTCCTCTCGTTATTTATTCCTTTTATGGCTGATAATTATTGATTCAATTTATTCCATGTTTGAATCCATGGAAATGTTGATATTCCGTTATGTGTCCTGTGTGACAGTTGTACGGTTAAACGAAATTTATGCATCTATGATAGCGCTTCTTTCTTTTCGAAACGGCGCTTTATTGCTACTGTAAACCATTATATTATTTCTATGGTTCCAGCCATCAACAAATAATCTGTAATGTTGGGTATCAACAGAACTATCTCACCATTCTTATCCCATTTTAAAAATAGTTGAATGATACCTATAGACATTTCAAACCCATCCTTCAGCATCCAACCTTCTATGATTTTTGCACACTGGTGACCGGCTTCTGTAATTCCGTACTAGAGTTTAATTAGCTTCCAAAGAGTACCACGTTTGGCGATAGCTTGCCGCGGTGTTCGTACAAATATTTCCATTTTAATAGGCCCACTTTGCAAATACGCACCTTTTACATAAATGCAACCAAGTCTAAAACTTAGGATTGTAACTATGCTCAACATTAACATTAACACGTTTAATTGAGCAGTTGCTGAATTTTTTCGAATTTGGCTTTTGAAGCGATCCTCTTTTTCGATTGGGAAAAGTCTTGCCTTCAAGCCTTTCTTATTCTTAACTTCTTGCTTAATCTTATAAATTACCTGGGATATAATTATGTTGGCACTTCTAGGCACTTCCTTATCCCGTACAACACTGTATGCCCCCTTCCAATTTTTATCGATCTCTTCTGTCACTTCTTTATAAACTATCCATACTGGATCAAACTCCATTTTTCCGAGTCACTCGGGTGCTCCCTATAATTTTGTACATATCGTCCAGGGTACGTTGTTCGTCTGATTGTATTTACTTACCTTCTACTGACTAATTCCGTGTATGCCGATCTACAATATCTATCTCAGGTTTACTAATGAGCGCCTTCGCCATGAGAGAACTTTATTCAAATCGGTGTAATGCTGTGATCTCCTCAATATCTTCTGATTTGTCACCAAATATTTCTTACAAAAGCGTATCTTTATCTTTACTGGACTGCGTGAGTACCGTATCGTCGTGAGCCAATTCATCCTCGAGGCTACATGATAATAGTTCTTTCGCTAGGGAGTTATTCGGAGCAACTCTGAGGTGTTCGTACGCGCCAATCATTATAGGTACTCGGTTGGAACGTCTACATCCCACAAAATTTGGGAGTGCCTCAATCAAATGTGCCTCGACCCATCTGACAGGGTCATTTTGTTTGGATGTATTATAATTAACCCAGATTCTTGTTCCACGCTTCAGCATGCTTCCATAAGTGACATTTCGTACTCGTGACCATAGTACGCGTTGTAGTGCACGAGTAGCACAGACTTCCATATCTGCATTAATTAATTCCTGATTCACCATTGAAGACGATAAACCAATAATTTATGGTGAATATCCACGTTCTAACTGGAATGCAATCATTTTCGAGTTTTCGTGGATAATATTGGTTAGGAATGATGTTCGTGCTATGAGTGTGGCTGGTGAAGCCATTGTGTTCTCTTTTGAAATATTGGCTAGGATCATTTCAAATACTCCATTCTTTCGTTCCACCTTTCCATTCTTGTGGGAGGAACTTGATGGCCGCACATTCAATTTAGTACCATACCAACGAAGGAATTCTTCAATGGTCTGCATACAGAATTCAGGATCAGCGCTAAACTCTTTTGGGGCGCCATGTAGAGTCATCCACTCAACTTCCAACATTTCCATGATATCATTTGCTGACATTGTAGAAGCAATCATGTGCTCGCCGTACACTGTTCCCATGTCAACCATGTTCAATACTTCGTACTTTTCCGCCAGTATGAACACGGTCGTATAATCTGTTTACAGCTCCTCATTAAATGCAGTATTTACATGAGTAAGGGAAATTTTCTTCTTGCGTGCTGGTATACCAGTTGGGGCGCATACCTCACAAGATTGGTACAATTTGTTGCACACACGCTTCAGTTCATCTGTCAGAATAATTGTATTTTTTAGTATTAGTTTCATCTCATCTTCTGTAGCGCGAGTATAGCAGTGAATTTTCTTAGCTAAATTGATTTCTTTACGCTTGACGACTGTTGCCATTAATGTCTTTATTTAGGATTTCTTGTGTGGTGTTATATCGATTTTCAACCTCTGGTTTCCACCCCTTTCCGATAAATACGTGAAGAATCATCTTTTTTCCCGGTCGGTGGGTCTTTTAAACTCTAAAACTGATGGTAGACTAATTTTTTTGTGTTCTAGTATTTCTTAAATCTAGACCAATCAGTAGTGGTGACTCTCCTTCAATTACATCAAAAGGTATCTTAGTTGATTTGTGGGATATGTCATGAATAGTCAGATACCATGTGCCAATAATCCTTCTTGTATTAGCACAATCATTTCCTCAGCCATAGTGGTAGATGGCTCTGAGAGGTGATATCGTAAAATGTATACCAAGTATATTACACAACCTGGCGGCATTTATGGTACCTCATGTGTAGATAGGTGCTTCTTCTTCATGGATTGGGTTATAATCAGGTTGCATTTCCTGAGTTAGGAGAGAATTATGGAGCGTTAATTTCCTCCATGTTGAAAAAGTGAGCTAATATTCTTTTTCTTTGTGGGGTTGACTGGTTCAATTTTATCTTCGCCCGAGAGTTCGGTTTTGTCCCTAACGTGTCCATATTCTGGTGTAGTAAAACTTGCGGGTTTCTCTCTATTAAAATCACGTACCTTCTTTCTTTTCTTCCACATCTTTTCTTTACACTCAGTCTGATCCTTCCACCAGTGTCAAAAGTTTCCTCATATACAACAAGAAGATTCTTGTTTCATAATCTCCATATATTGTCCTTGAATTAGTCAAAAGTACGCTTGCCTTCGGTAGTGCCTAACATAGATGTTCTTATCGTTTTCGTATTACTGTTAGCCTTTACGTCCGACAGAACATCTACTGCATCTTTGAATCAAAATAGACTTCCTTCGTTCTTATCGGCTTCTTTAATTGCGATTTTTAACACTGTAACAAGTCAGAGTCAATGTACTGCTTTACTGGTTGTTCTTGACTGTTAATTAAGTTATTCAAATAGTTCACCTGTGAGATACACTTTTCTATGTAGCTCTTCGTAGCTGTCATACACGGGTTTGGTGATTCATTATTTTGAGCGACATTGGATAGTTGAAACGTGACGCTGTTGATAGTATCAACTGTAAGTTTAGCATTTCCGTGCATCACGATAGCGAATTGTCGATAATTTTCATTTGAGGTACGTCCTGTATGATTGACATAATTTCCTACTTCTCCACTAAACCGGTTACAGAATTCAGAAGGGAGCTCGTTTTGATGGCGCTGGCACAGTTGTATTCCAGTTAGTAAGCTAACAACCTGTTGAAATTTTTCATTTGCTGTTTCATTGGCTATGAAGCTTATAATTTTATCGGATAACTTGATTCTTGTCTCATCGTTATCTTCACCATCTAATTTTATTTTATCGGTGTTTTCAGATTGGAGGATCTTCTGAGAAGGAGATATAACCATATTCTTCTTCTACTTCTAGATCATTCAGATGCGAAGAAAAGAAGAATCGGAAAAGTTATTTGAATTCATGGCACATCTTGAAGGGCAGGCATTCGAATTCTTCTTCGAACGGTTCATGAAGAACGCAACTCTAACGGCAGAAGGGGTGGATTTTGTGACAATCAAGACCGCTTTCGTGTAGAAGTTCGAAAGGCGTGAGGAACCGGAATAAACCATCTGCCGCACAATGGAAGAAACGCTAGATGCAAACGACTTGAAAAATCAATGACGAAAATTGACGCTTTATACTCCAAAGTGAGTTTCAATGATGACGCCAAGTTCGGTTTTCTCGGAAGGATCTCTATGAAAGTCCCTGATATGGCAGTGCTCGCAATATTCCGTGGAGACACGGACTTCGCCTCGCTGAAACAATTGATACACGACTTCATGAAGGGAAGGAAGGTGTATCAAACGGTTACAGCAAGCATATACGCACACGGCTCATCTTCTTCCCATCCCAATCTGGAGAAGGAGATGAAAATTCCAACAATAATGGTACGACCTAATGGTAGAGTCTCCTATATAGAATCCATGATCGACTCACTGACGGATCAATTTGAAAGTTTCGCGCTGGTGATGAAGAAATAACAGTAACTCTCAGCCAACAGCAACCTTAAGTATGATAAATACCAAGCAGGTGGAAGAAATGATCGTGACAGATCGTGCCATTTTTGCAAGAAGGTAGGCACTGGCACCAACCGCTGTCCTGACAATCCCAAAAGGGACAAGAACTGTCCACGATACGGGAAGATGGCTCATGAAGTAGAGATGTGTTGGGCTCATCTCCGCCAGAGAAATGAAGGAGTAAACGTAGCGCTCGATATGGACCAAGACAACGAGACATTTTCACCAAGAAAAGAAGGGGTGGATGATGATGATTAGAAAAATGGGGTGGTCAAGGGGGATGGGGAGAATGACGAGGTGATGGAGGTAAAATGAAGGGCAAATGGTGAGCCTGTTCCCAAGAACCAAAGAGTTGAAGGGGACCCGTCAGACAATATTCTCAACCATCCTCCTGTTGTAAAAGTAGTACCATGTCGCCAGGTAAAACGTGTAGCTAGTAGTAGGAAGACGTAGGTTCGGACAGGAAAGAATGCCAACCTGGCTGGTAATTATTGTATGTACAAAGCTATCTCGGAACTAGCCAATACGTCAACTGGTATAACCTATGGTCAACCTCTTCGTGGTGACGCTGTAGATGAGAAGAATAATTTAGCTCGGTTGTTTTCAGGCTGTCTACCACAGAAGCTCGGGATGGTCGCAGATGG
>JAULBU010039807.1:0-14712 GCA_032358235.1 Odonthalia washingtoniensis | reverse complement strand
ATCATCACCATGTTTTGAACGCGAGCTACTTGCCGCTCAAGATGCAGCACATGCACTTCAGTTACCATCTGACCCACACGTTGTCGATCTCGTCTCGGCTTACTGGACCGATGTTTTTCATTCAGTTTTGCTAACTGGCTTGTCCGCTGGACAGACTCCAAATCCAGACCTGGCATGCAATAAGTACATAAAATTTCGGGCATTTCCAAAACATTTATCGAAGCGATTAGGCAGCGATGACTTCAAGATCGCGACTGGCCATTACGCTCGCTTGCGATACTGTGAAGAACGGGGGGAAACGGAATTACTGGCAGGAGTGGATGAAGTGAAGGACCAATCGTATTTTCTCGCAAGTGTCGGTGCAAAGGCTCTGTCACGGTTTGTAATGCCTGTAGGTGTGTTAACAAAAGAGGAAGTAAGACACATTGCTGAATATGCAAGTCTCCCTGCTGCTTCAAGAAGATCATCTCGTGGTCTATGTTTTGTGGGTAAGAGTCATTCGTTTCCATCATTCGCTTCTCAATTTTTACCCACTCGTCCTCGTGCTCAATTCGTTCTCACTTCCTCGCCATCTCATTCAGTAATGCTAGCAGAATGCCAATGGCCAGTTTGGGCTTATACTGTCGGGCAACGAGCGCGTCTGTCTGGACAAAAATCACGACTTTTTGTCGTCGGGACTCGATTCGATGATAACCTCGTTTTTGTCGCGCCAGAGGATGATGATAGATTATTTACGAAAGAGGTGTGGTGTCCAACTGTCGACTGGGTGAGTGGAACAGAGCCCGAAGAATTGAAGAGAAATGGGGAAATGAAGGTAGAATTTAAAACATGCTCAACTTCTGAGCGACAGCGAGGTATCGTCAGAAAGGGTGACGGCGATGGTATATGGGTAGAGTTTGACGAGAGAGGAAGAAGGGCTGCAGATGGACAGGCAATTGTGCTTTATAACGAAGAAGTTTGTCTGGGGGCTTCTTGGCCACTGGATTTACGGGACTGGGATCGCAAGAAAATTGCGAACGTTCATAAACCAACATCTGAAGAACATCTATGAAGAAGCCTATTCCTAAGCAGGTGCAGTCGGTTTCACTATCTTGAATATAAAAAATAGAAAATCGAGTTGAGAAGAAAAGGAGCCAGGTCATGATGCATGTAAAGCAAATGTTTGAAAAACGGAGGTTCGTCGATTTGTTTGAGGTGTACGGTGAGAATACAGTAAAAAATTTGGCGCGACAAATACTTTGATTTCATTGGGGCAATGCTCAGGGCTCAATTCAGTGAGTAAAGAAAAGATATAAATACGTGTAAAATAATGTGAGAAGTTTTTATGGAAATTTATTCGATTTATGTGTGCACCTTGGCGATGGATCGATATGCTATATACAACGTCGCACGTACATATCACCAAAGGCAACGGTGTCATTGAAGACTCCATATGGTCGATCCCCCAATTGTAAATCAACACACTTCTTGATTTTCATTCTCAGCACTTTCGAATTGTTGTTTTCGAGGCTTTACATTTCTTCAGGCACACCCTGTGCAACTTCTAACGACATCCCAACCCCCTGCCCCCCTTCCATTCCACTAGACGCATCTCATCTCCGAAAACAAAAAAAAATCAAAACAAAAACCAGTCGCCATGTCCAATCGACATGCCCCGGTCAAGCGTGGCAGTGGCAGTGGTAGCGGCAGTGGTTCACCATCAACACGACATGCACCGCCATCTCCAAATGCGTCTGACTCAACGTATACAAGACGCCAGGCGGAAACTGCAAAATTTGACACGAATAAAAATGTATCGGTATTTTCTTCATTCGATGACATGAATCTGAAACCACTTGTCGTAAGAGGAATTTACTCACAAGGATTTGATAAACCATCAGCTATTCAACAACGATGTATAGTTCCAATGATTCAAGGAAGAGACGTATTGGCACAGGCACAAAGTGGAACTGGTAAAACAGCTATGATTGCTATTGTAGCATTACAATTAAGTATGGCTTCACTCTCGCATGTTCAAGTTCTTGTCTTAAGTCCGACTAGAGAATTAGCAGTACAAACACATCGAATTGTTGAATCATTAGGTGAATTTACTTCAATTCGTAGTCATGCTTGTGTTGGTGGTAAACGTGTCGGTGAAGATTTAAGGGTTTTAAGTAATTTAGGGGTTCATGTTATAAGTGGTACCCCTGGTAGAGTTAATGATATGATTCAAAGAGCTAGTTTAGATTTAAGAAAGTTGCGTGTTGTTTTTATTGACGAAGCTGATGAAATGTTAGGAATGGGTTTTAAAGAACAAGTTTATGAAATTTATAGATACGTTCCACCGGCTGCACAAGTTGTTTTAGTATCTGCGACATTATCAACAGAGGTTCAACAAATGTCAGAACAATTAATGACATCACCTGTATCTGTTTTAGTGAAACGGGAAGGACTATCACTCGATGGAATTCGACAATTTTATGTTGATGTAGAACAAGAAGAATGGAAGTTTGATACGTTATGTGATTTATATGAAAGTTTAACGATTACACAGGCTGTTATTTTTTGTAACACGAGAAAAAAAGTTGAATGGTTAGCTAAAAAAATGAAGGACAGTAATTTCACTGTAGTTTGCATGCATGGTGACATGTCTCAAAAAGAACGTGATGAAGTTATGACGGACTTTAGAAAAGGACAATCAAGAGTTCTCATTGCAACTGATGTCTGGTCAAGAGGTATCGATGTTCAGCAAGTAAGTTTGGTTATCAATTATGATCTTCCCATACATCATGAATCATATCTTCATCGTATTGGACGTAGTGGTCGATTCGGTCGTAAAGGTGTCTCAATTTCATTTGTGACTGCATCAGAATCTCGCGAACTACAAGCAATTGAACGATTTTATGCCATTCGTATCAAAGAACTTCCAAATAATGTTGATGACTACCTCTGACTTTTAAGAAAAATATTCAATTTGTATGGCGCAATATCAAAAAACTCGAATCGTACATGCTGTAATGGACACAATTATTATATTTTGTATATTCCCCTTTGTATATAAGAATAAGAATAACCTATTTTTTTTTATTATTTCTCTCTTGTTCATTATCAATTTTTATTTTATTTTACTAGCTAGCGACAGATTCCGGCTGTTTCTCGGTAGCTGCTTTGTCGTCTTCATAAACGGGTTCATTGCGTTTCCATTTAAAATTCTTTTCAAGTTGTTCAATTTCATCACGATGACCCTTAACAAACAAAACCGAAAGATTTTCATCAGAATCTTCTTCTTCCTCAACCATAACTTTGACATATTCTGTTCGGTTTGCTTTGCTCCGATACCATGGAACAATAGCAAAACTTAAGAGAGTAAGTAAACCCCAATAATCACTTTGAAATGCAGTAGGTAAAATGAAATTTAAAATATATGTTGTTGCCCATAAGCCACTTGCGGAGACGGCGACAAGGATAGAAGCGACACTGGTACTGGCACGTACTTCTCCAGTAAAAGTCATGACACCTTTACGTTCATCCTTTGTTGGGTCGGGAACGAAAGATCGTTCCATTAGGTATCTAGCAGTTTTTTTAGCTATGTCGGATGCAGGCTCACGAATATTGAAGGATGCCTGGGTAATGCGATCCTTCGTAGAACCTTTTACGAATGATATGGCTCCCCAGAAGGTTAGGAAAAAGACAAATGCTGTGGCGAAGAGCGGACCTTTATTGACTTCGGATATGTCGGATAGGAGTGTCGTCGTATTGATGAACAGCGCATCAGTGATTTGTGATGGTGGCAGTGGCGGTGTTGGAAGGGTGGCGGAAATAGAGACGCGTTGGCGGCGGGGAGTTGTGATTGTGGTGGTGCGGATACATGGTTTAGGAGATTTTCGAAGAGTTCTGTTGGCAGTGAAGGAAGATGAAGTGAGCGACAGAGAAGTAGAAGATGGAGAAAGAACGAAGCAGGCCATTTTCGCAGATGAAGATGGACAGCACAGATAGCTTCGGTTTCGGAGACTGCTGAGATATTGCGGTAATATAATAGTTAAAAGAATTGGGGGGAATTGGGGGAGGGGAATGGGATTTTCAAGAAAGAATGGTTATGAGAGGGGTTGGTATCAAAGATGTGACGTCAACGGTCCAAAAGGTAAAGGAAGTAAACATGAAATTTGAATAAAATCTGTTGGAAATGAAATGAAATTTGAGAATGGAGCGGAACAAAGGGCGACTTGAATGGGATGGACGGTGGGCAGCTGCTGCAGGTGCAAATTTTGCAGAATGACTGCATCCATTGCATGATTCAAAAGATTCCATGAGACAGCTCGTGTACACGTGTGGTTTAATAATTTATCATAATCCTTGTTAATTGCATAGAAACAGTGGCGTACTACAGATCAAGATGTACTCATACTCCTTTTTTTTACTCATTATTCATTATTTGTGATTGTCATCGCCCGGATAACCACTTCCTCTAATCCTTTTTTATTGAAATCAATTGGACTGTTGGTCTGGCGCCAAATTTATCCCCCGTTTTTCCGTAAACATACTTTTTGATTGGCATTTTGTTATTTTCAAATCGCCCAGTGTACACAGAACGTTGCCGTTTAGCGCAATACAATCGATACCGTATTACCTAAATCGCTTCATCGAATCGACAAACGGATTTACCAAAAACAAAAAACAACAAGCTCCTTCCCCATTGTCGTTGTCGTTGTCCACAATATTTTCAATGATCGTCATTAATTAGCTAGACAACATCTTTAAAAAACCCAAACGTTACCTATATATCAATAGCTTCTTCCTCTGTCCGCCTTTCTCATCAACTTACTAATCATTAATTAATCAATCTACAAAGCATGTCGACGGATCCAACGATGTTGCGTGAAGCTGCCGCTTGTGTCGATGAATCGTTGCATGTTTATCGTACTTCTACAACCGCTTGGGAAACAGCCACTTCATATTTTCGACCAGCTGAAAATCCACGTCCACAATCTAATGAAATATCCGATCCAGGTATACGCCGTCACTCAACACAACCACTTCCGCCAACATTCATATCACAGTATTCCAACGTTCGTTACAAATCGTTCATGGGATTATTCCCACAAATTAATAGAGCATGGCTTTCTGTCGATTCAACACTTTTCCTATGGGCTTATACACCGTTAGGTCAAACAACACCAGCATCTGATTTATTTGTTTATGAAGGTCTCTCACAAATTATTGTATCTGTGGCGCTGGTCAAACCGCGTAAAGGTGTTTTTGTTGATTCAGTTCGTTATTTAATTGCTGTTGCAACTACTGTTGAAGTTACTTTATTAGGTATCACATTTTCACCAACTGGTCAATTAAACATTGTACCTACTCAAATTTCGATACCAACAGATAATATTATTATTCTTAAAATTCTTTCAGCGGATGATGGTCGGTTATTTATGGCTGGTGCTGATGGTGGTTTACATCAATTTGCGTACGCTCCTACTCAATCATCTTCTGTTTTGGATTTATTCAGTTCCCGTCCTCGTAAAAGAGCTCGTAAAATAGCTCATTCTTCTTCAATTGCTTCTTATCTATTACCTACAGCTCTTAAATCTTGGTTTTCTTCGCAGAATGAACTTGTTGATTTGGCCATTGAAAAAAATTCTCTATTCACTCTAGCGCAATCTGGCTTACTTACCGTATACAACATTTCGGATAATCAAATTAGGATGATTGCAACGTCTAATATCTCAGCTGATGCCAAACATCTATTCAATTTTTCTGTTTCCCCTTCACATAGAGAATTTATAAGTATTCATCCCGTCACCACCGCTGCTTCTTCATCCGTTCAACTCATCGTTGTTACTTCACTTGGTGAACGTATTTACTTTAGTACGCGTACATCTTCCGTCGCTTCCCATCTACATGTAAATACCGTCCCGACTACGCTGCGTTGTATTGCATATAGGCCTAGTCCTGCAACTGATATGACAAGATCTTCTAAACCTTGTGTACATATTTCATGGTGTCATCGTGGTGCTGCTATCTTAGCAGACTTGAAGGATATACAATCTGATCGTTTAATGTGTGTATACCCTGATGTAAACATGCCTTCATCTGCTTCATCTTCAGGTCGTGACTCAGCTATTTCAGCACGTACAGGTGAAGTTGTCATTAATGTTAACCTTGATGATGGTACTGGTACTAGCTCTTATCCATATCAAGCTCAAGGAATGTATACACCCATGACACCACGTACCCCAAACGGTCCGGGTGGGAATGACTTTGCGTCAGCAGCTCCAAATCGTACATTTGCAATTGCGGAAGCTATGTTTCCTGGTTCAGAGAATGAAGATGGTATGGAAGGTAGTGATGGACAACTGGACGGTGGTGGTGTTAGTATGCCTTTGGATCCACCATATTATTTCTGGGTTTTGACATCCACAGCAATTCATCTATACGAACGTGTGAATGCAATGGATCGATTATTGGATCTTTTGTCAAAACATTCTGGTAACAGAGATGAAGTGAAGAAATTTTTTGATAGATACGGGGTTGCCGATGCGTGTGCAATGTGTATAGAAATTGCAATTTCACATCCATCATTAGCGAGGGTAGCTGCAAATATATTTTATACAGCTGGTGGTTCCTTTGGATGGAATCGAAATGGAGCTGGTGGAGGAGGACGTCATCAACAAGGACGTAGATCATCTGCATCGATGCATCGGAGACGGATTGGTAGTGGAGGTGGGGTGGACATTCCGGACAATTCATTTCGATTTGATGTCGGAAGAGCCGCGGTAGACGCCGCACCTATGGCTCGATTTTCAGGAGCACATGATGGTATTACCTTATACTTGGCAAAGGTTTTACATTCGATTTGGAATAATTTTATTACCACTGATCGAGACGTGAATTCTTATCAAAAATTGACGGACTCGAAAGAAACTTTGACATTTGTCAGAGATCAATTATTAGCCGTGAGTGCATTTTTGGAAAGATATTCTCCTGATGATTTGTTACCAAAAGTAAGGAATGAAGAAGATGAAGGAATGGATCAAAGAGTGAGAGGGGGTCATCATCAACATAACAATCCATCTAGAGATAGGCGTCAAAGGCAAAGTGAAGGTCGTCGATTATACGGTAGTGGGTTTGGAGGAGGTAGTGAGCAAATGGATGGAATGGACGACCGTATTGTAAATGGGTTGTATGTGTTGAAACGAACAGATGAAGCTAGAGAACTTGAAAGTAATGCAATTAAAGGATTGGTGAAACTAGCGATTCGAGCTGCTGAAGCACTTGCGTTAATGTTAATCGTAAGTGATCATGAAATACAGCGATTAACAGTTATGATGGGTGAAATCGGGCGGCAGAAAATAGCTGAAGCGCGATGGCATGACATGATCGCAAATGATGAAGATGGAAAAATTGTGGCTTCATCTTTGATTGAAGCTATGTTCAGTTTGTATGATGATGTCGGAGCTGCAATGTCAAGTGTAGGTGGTATTTTATTAGAAAGGTGTCCAAACTTTTTTGGTAATGTTGACGAGGAATTACACCGTGGACTTGCTTTCTTACGTCATGCTGGTGTTATGTACAATGAATGTGGACTTGGTTTATCTGAGCAAGCTGGTATTGATGAAATTAGAGCTTCTGTTGGTTGGTCTGCTGCTATGAACAAAGCTGATGAAGCTATAGTTGTTTTGAAGAGAGTTACCGGCAATATATTTGATATGAGAAGTGTGTTTGATGAATTTAAAAGAATGGGTGCTATTGCTGGTATGGTTGATATTGGATTGGCTATTGGTAGTGAAGCTGAAGAGAAGAGAAAAGAAGAACGTGCTGCTGAGGCATTTGATGAAGTTTTGAATGTTGTTGATGAATTAATGAAAGAACGTAATGAAAATGACAGCAATACTACAAGTATGACTGGGTTGGTTGAAAATGGATGGGTACATGATGAAGGGATTAGAGACGCTAGTATGAGGTTAATGTTGAATTGTAAATCGGAGAGGTTTTTATTGAGATTGTATGAATTATTAACAAACAGCCGTAAAGGACAGGAAATGTTAATGAAGGAGTGGAGTTTGAGTGTTGAAAAGTTTTTAGTGGAAAGTGAATCTTGGGAATCTGTTTGGAAATATTATGCACAGCATGGAAGGCACTATGAAGCTTCTAGAGTTTTATTCCAACTTGCTGAAACTGAAAAGAAGGGACTTGTTGACCGATTGAATTATTTATCGTGTGCTTTGCTAAATGCTAAGACAGCGACTTCTAAAGGTGATGAGAGAGCGAATATAGTATTGGTTGAATTGACAGACTTCTTGGATGTGGCGAAGGTACAGGTTCGAATTCGCGATGAGCTTGAGTCTACTGGAGTCAGTGGCAGTACTTGGGGAGCAGAACAACAGGAACAAATGAACAACCTCGAAAATGATAATAATGCGATGGATGTGGACATTGAGAAAGAGAAAGAAGATATGAAGAAAGCTATTCAGGAATTGGATGAAGATATTCTTGATCTATCATTATTGTTCAACAAATTTGCGAGGCGATTCGATTTGTGGGAATGTTGTTTGGAATGTTTACGATGTGGTTCATACCGTGATGATAAGTATGCACGTCAATTGTGGCGAGATATAGTGAAAAGGGAAACTTCTAAAACAGAGTCAAGGCGACTGGTGGCACAGAATTTAGAAGTGATTGGACGGCAGTTTTATCCTAGTGAAGTAGTGTTACCAATTGGATACCTAATTGAGGTATTAGAAATGGTGAATTTTCAAATGTACGATGGAGAAGACATTGAATGGGGTGTGAAAGTGATGCGTGGCATCGGTGTTCCGTTAACCGATCTCGTGGAATGTTATCGCAAGGTGCTGGAAAAGGGACAGGGGCAAGGGCGTGGGCATGGATATGGGCCTGGAGGGGAAGAGGAATGGGAATGGGAATGGGAGAGATGTTGGGTAGAGGAAAGAGGGCAGTTACATCTGGTTCAAGTTATGGAAAGAGTTTTGACATGTTGGGTTGATGAATTAGTAACTGAGGGAAATGTAATGGGATTGGGCGGTCGGGGGAAATTGGTCGGCGAAGGCGAAAAAGCGATGACAGTTCGTGTTTCTGAGTTGGGGAAGGCAAGACTGCGGGCTATGAACCGTGGAGGTAATGACATGATGACTGCGTTGGCAAAACGATTCGACCTGTTAGAACAACGAATGTCGATGTTGCTGAATGAATGAATTATTTTATAATTAAAAAAAGTTAAAAATATAATTAAGAGCATTTATGATTGGATATACTTTTTATACACGTGTGTGCTATTGCAAAATTTGCATGAATTGTATTCCCATCTGTCGCAATGTCATGTATCTCATGGATGATGATGGCAAAGAACAATGTTCTCATGTCATGGTCATTCAAATTTCGTTAGCATACAGTAATTTGTACGGCCAGTAGATGACGTACAGTCGAAGTTAATGGTGGATTTGGAATGCAGCCGCCTCGCTCGTTAAGGATGTAAATCGCCGCTTCTATATCGCAATCCTTTTCAAATTTCGCAATATCTCCTGTTATGGCCATGTGCCCCTCCATGGGTCAACATGAGGGGCTGTGTTTTATACCATTTCTTCCACTCTTGCAATATCAGCCAGCCAATCCACCACCACCCAATATCATTTTCATAAATGCAATGCTTCGATGACGCACTGAAAAATGTAATTAGCCTATCTGGCAAACTACGCTTCAACCAGCGTGTTTCCTGTCTTGTATTTTCATTTCTTTTATGGCTTCCTTATTTTAATGCCCTTTAAATTTTACTTGCTTCCTTACGCATATGGCTACCGGTGTATTCTGACCACAAGCTAATCTGTCCATAGTGTTGCTTGCCCTTCCCCGGTTATTATATATCTCTGTGTCTTTCGGCTCTCTGTTCTTTCGACAGTTGTAAGTCCTTGTCTCTTTATTGGGTCCGTACCAATATATCTCATCCATTCTTCATCCATTCTTCAGTCCACCTCCTCTTACCTACCTCCCCAACCTCAATATCCACATTCCTCATTAAACAATCTTCAACTCCTGTTCGATTCTTTAATTCTATTCAAAATCGAATCTGTTTTCTTTTCTTTACCCCGTTTTTCTTTTCTTTTCCTTTCCTCTTTTTTTAGTTTCTAGTTTCATAGTCAGAAGATAATGTCATCGAACCACTGGGACCCGCACAAGAGACCAGGCCAGTCTTCTTTGAAAAACACTCCTGACGCAACCCCAGATTCATCCTTACGTGGCGGTCAAGCATATAAAAAATCAAGTGATAACAAAGGCATAGCTTGGACTGAGTTCTCTGAAACACTTATTAAAATGGCATCAACCACGAATGGAATTCTACCAAAGACTCACATAGCTCCGGAAATTGATGATCGTGATAAGAAAACACCAGATAATTGGGTTCCAAGACATCCAGATCTTGTTCGATTAACAGGAAAGCATCCATTCAATTGTGAAGCACCGATTGGCCAATTGTTAGACCAAGGTTTTATTACTCCGGTATCACTTCACTTTGTCCGTAATCATGGAAAAGCCCCAAATTGTACGTGGGATGAGCATCGTCTTCAAATCAAAGGACTTGTTTCCAAACCAATTTCTTTCACTATGGATGAATTGATTAAATTACCTTCCGTCGAAATGCCAGTTACTCTTGTGTGTGCTGGAAATCGAAGAAAAGAAGAAAATATGGTCAAACAAACCATTGGTTTCAGTTGGGGTTGCGCTGCTACTTCTTGTAACTTATGGAAAGGTGTAAAACTCTCTGTGCTTTTACAAAAATGTGGAATTGATATGGAAAAGGCTAAACATGTTTGCTTTACAGGTCCTGAAAAAGAAAGTTTACCAAATGGAACTTATGGAACTTCTATTGATATTGCCACTGCGATGAATCCATATGGTGATGTATTAATTGCTTATGAACAGAATGGAATACGCCTTGTACCTGATCATGGATACCCTGTTCGTGTTATCATTCCTGGATGGATTGGTGGACGTATGGTTAAATGGTTGAGTACAATTGAAGTTACTGATAAACCAAGTGAAGGTTATTATCATTTCTTTGACAATCGTATCATGCCTCCTCATGTAGATGCGGAATTGGCCAAAGCTGAAGGTTGGTGGTATCGTCCTGAATATTTATTCAATCAATTAAATATTAATTCAGCTATTGTTTATCCAGGTAATGGAGAAACCATGACACTTACTGGAGCTGGTGTGTACACAATGAAAGGATATGCCTATTCAGGCGGTGGTCGTAAAGTTACTCGTGTTGAAGTATCTTTCGATGGTGGATTAACATGGAGGTTATGTAAATGTGAGTATCCTGAAGAGAAGTACAGTCATGCTCCGAAATATGGAATGTACTATTGTTGGATGTTCTGGGAATATACTGTTGATAAGTTCGAATTTCTCAACACTGCCACTGGTGAAGTGCGATGCCGTGCATGGGATGCATCCAGTAACACACAGCCAAAAGACATTACTTGGAATGTTATGGGTATGGGTAATAATTGTCAATTCACAATTAAAATACAACCGAAGCAATCTTCTGGAGGATTTCAATTGGAATTCTTACATCCAACTGTTCCGGGCCCTACTTCAGGTGGATGGATGATACCGCCAGAGAGTGATAAGCCTAAGGTTGCACCACCATCTAGTAAAAGTAGTAGTTCCCCTGCAATTAAAAGTATGGTGAAGTATTTCACGATGAAAGAAGTTGAAAAACATAATTCTGAAGAATCTGTTTGGATTGTTGTTGACGGAAGGGTATATGATGCTACTAAATACCTAGACGATCATCCAGGAGGAGCAGCATCCATTGTTATGAATTCTGGAGCGGATGCAACAGAAGAATTCATGGCGATTCATTCATCGGCTGCACTGAAACAATTAGAAGACTTTTATATAGGAGAACTTGAAGAAGAAGACATCGGAACAACGAACGCAGGAATGGGTGATAAGCCGTCTCTTCACTTTTCTAAATCTTCTGCAGCTTTAATGAGATCTGATTTACCTAATCAAGATGTTCACATGATTGATGCAAAGACTGATGATCTTGTTGCTTTAAATCCTAAGAAATGGATTGAGTTTGAATTAATGGAGCGTACGGAAATTTCTCATGATACTCGTTTATTTAAATTTAAACTACCAACACCTGAACATCGATTAGGCCTCCCAGTAGGATATCATATGTTCACACAAGCTGTAATTAATAAGAAACTTGTTATGCGCGCATACACACCCGTGTCAAGTGATGATGAAAAGGGAGAATTTACATTATTAATCAAAGTATATTTTGCTGGAGTACATCCAAAATTCCCTGAAGGTGGTAAAATGTCACAACACATGGAATCATTGTCCGTTGGGGATTTATTAAAAGTGAAAGGGCCGTTAGGACATTTCGAATACAAAGGATCTGGTACATTCGTGGTGAAAGGACAGGAACGTACAGCATCTAAGATTGGACTGATATGTGGTGGTACCGGAATAACACCTGCCTATCAAGTTATGATGGCTATTTACAAAGATGTTGATGATACTACAGATGTTTATTTATTGTACGCTAATCAAACTGCAGAAGATATTTTATTGAGAAGTGAACTGGAAAAAATGGCAAGTGAACGTGATAATATTCATGTTTGGTATACCGTTGATCGACCACCGGCTGATTGGAAGTATAGCACTGGCTTTATTGGCGAACAAATGATTCGAGATCATATGCCAGCTGCTGATAATGGCGATTCTTTCATCGGTATGTGTGGACCTCCTCCTATGATTCAATACGCTTGCATCCCGAACTTGGACAAGGTTGGGTTTAACAAAATTGACTACATGGAGTTCTAGAGGTGCTCGACTCCATTGGTTTTGCGTAAAGTTTTGTATATTCACGTTATGAATCTACTGCAATCTTTTGAAATGATAAATAGTATTCGTTAGTACAGGAAGTGTTGTACAAGGTATGTTTGTTTACAGTAGAAATCTGTACTATTTATTGTAAAATAATTGAATTACTCCATCATATATCCCTCAAGGACAGCGTCAGTACCATCATGTATGTACATAACAATAAATAATATTTGTGATATTATCATCCATCCTCATGCGATGAAGAAGCATGATCCTTTTCTTTGTCGTTTGTCCCTGCAAACATATTTACCACCAAAAAAGTTTTTCGAAAAATAAAATGAGAAAAAGAAAGTAAAGAAAGCAAAGGATCACCGAAACAAAGCAAATGCATAACGTTTAAAGAGCGATCCGTCTAACAGATCGCATAACCCGATGTAACACCTTCTGTGCAGTTTCCGAATATCTCACGTCAAACATAGTCACTGAGACACGTCCATGATCAACATCTTCCCAAACATCCGTCCATACGCTGTTAACTTTCATTAAATCCTTTCTGCATTTCACATTACCATGTTCACATAGTTGTCGATAACTAACTGACGTTCCTGCCCCACCGTTCCCAGCTTCATCAATCATACGCACTTTATGGAATTCCGTTGCACATGGAACATCTTCATACCCTTCGCCCTCAGGGCACCACACAGTTGATTCCCAACCTTCAGTGTGTACCATATCATTATTTGTATAACCTTTTTGCAATAAGTATCGTTCATCCACGCAAACACCTCCTGGCGACGGATTCACTGACACTTCAGCTGTTCCATCACCTCCCCCTTCATTATCACCGTCATCCGTTTCAGCGCTTGAAGCTGGTGCAGGAGAGTTTGTTATTACAACCGCAGGATTATCACTATTTCCGACAGGAGCAGACTTAGTTGGAGCGGCAGATGCAGTTTCACTATTTTCACTTGCGACACTTGGTGAGGAACCCACTGCGACAGCAACCGGCGAGAGGGAAGAAGTAGGCGTGGCTGCTGTCGAAGGAACCGAACTGACCGAAGGAATGATTGTACCAGGAATTCTGGAAGTAGATGGAGTTGGTTTAGGTTTGAACGATTTAGAAGGAGTAGGAGTTAACAAAGCATTATTAACATTGGTCCATTCACTAGACCATGTAATAGAACAAGTACAAACACCGTCACCTTCTTTTTGAGGTTGACAAGAACTTTGATCGTAGTATAATAATGATGAAGCTAATGGACGTGATTCATATGCAATTAAATTTTCAACCGTATAATTCAATAATTCTTGCTTATATCTACATGACCCAGCTAATCCGAAATTAGCAACGCCGAATTGAGCAGCGTTTGCATTGCTTCCGTCTTTGGAAGCTGTTGCACAGCAACAGTCTCCTCTTTTTACTGCACCGGGAGAGTTACACAGTTCTATACATCTTAGCAAGTCTGTTTCTTGTGATGTTTCACAGCTTTCTACTTCTACTGTACCTGATCCTATGACTTGTTTGACGATTTTGAAATGTTCTTCGTTTTCCGGTGAGTCCGGGATGGCTCTTTGAGCGTGCGTTGTGGCGAAGAAGAGGGCGAGAGACAAGGTGAGGGCGAGGAAACGAGGGATGATGACCATGGTTTGGTATGGTGGTGATTACTTTGCGGATATCGTTTTAAAGTTTTAAAGTTGTAGCAAATGGAAATGGAAATGTAGAGGTGGTTGTTCAAATGAATGAAGTAGGTTGCCAAACGAAGGGATCAACGTCAATGTTTCGTCTTCGTTCCGGTTCTATATTGAGGATGATAGAGTATTTGGTTGTTTTCAGAGCAGCTTGGGGGGGGGGGGGGGGGGAAAAAAAAGGTTGGGGGG
>JAULBU010039806.1:0-34722 GCA_032358235.1 Odonthalia washingtoniensis | reverse complement strand
ATGATGTTGAAGGTAAGAAAAAATCTCAAATGTTTCAGTAAAAACGGTCGAAGGTGGTATGTGTATAATGACGTTCCCCCTGTGATACGTAGGATTTATAACATTGAAATAGTTAATACCAATATTTATGTTCAGTATGTCAACATATTGTTAACATACTAAACGGTTGTACTGACCAAATTATTGGTCATCCAATTCAGTAGTAGTTTGATTATTAATGATTAATATGTTCATCATATACGAAACAAGTTAAAAAAATAATAAGAACAATATCCGGACGAAAAATTGTTTAGCAACATTACAAAAAATCGTTCGAAATATTGCACGCAAAGAGAAATTATAACAGTACTGATATCCCAATAAAATTGAAAAATAGATAAACACAAAATGAACAACTTAAAGATATGCTTTATAACATAATGACAAAACAAATGAATATAGCAATATATAAATTTCATGAACAAAACACTCTGATGATAACCGAACATAACGAAATAAACAAATCATCTGTTCACTCTTCAGCCCCTGCTGATGGTGGTGCGTCCAAATGACGATTCGCTGTACTACTTTAGGACTGTTGTGGATCTGTCGATTTAATACCAAAGTTACGCATAAATTCATTACCATATTATACTGCACGACATACGTCGTTGATTATATTTTTTGAACAAGTTTATGATCCCACGGAGGTCAAATAAGGACCTATTCATCACTTGAAATGCCGCACGGTACCAGTAGCACAGACTATTTGCTTGCTCATATTGCATTCTTCTTTTCACTTTGGACGATTCGGAGTCTGCCAATTCCATACGAATGCGTTTTACTTCCTGCGTTTCCTCTGTTCGTTCCTCCCTTTCCTCATTCAAAAAGTTCTTCGTTTCCTCCAGCTTTTTGTTCAACTCCCAGTTCCTATTTTTCAGTTCCTAATTTTCATTCTGTACAGTTGACATATCATTTCCACTTTTTCGAATCCTCTTATTTGCTTAAAAAGTCATCCACGAATCCCGGAAGTACCACAGCCGTTCCTCTTAGAATAGGCGCATGACGTATGCCATATTTTTGTACCATCTGTAAGAATAATTGTAAATTTCAGCCTCAATTCTTCATCACCAACATCAATAACCATATCATCGGGACCGTAAACTCCTTCTCCTCCATATGGACCCTCGATGTAGTGTATACTTCGTGGCTCTATCCCATGTCAACCAACAAGTCGTAAATTATTTCATCGCAATCAGCCATGCCATATACATGCTTATCATTTCGTGGAACAATGATTGGAGGAAACAAACGAATTATCAAAAATACCAAACTATGTAAACTCATATTGAATTCCCTTTCCTTTCCAATTGGTAAATCAATAGCATACCCTGAATTCAAATTGTAACAAAAAATGGATGAATCATCCTTGATTTAAGTGCATCCCAGTCGACTTCTCATGATCGACATAATGCTAACAATACCTTCTTCAAATTGTAATCGTGATTGATGTTTAATTCAAAGTGATATCGATAAGTACAAAAACGAAAGTTTTCTTCAGACAACTGTGTAAATATCCCATGTCCATATTACTCTTGTTAATAGGAGGATCATCATGCTTCGTGACATTGACACCGTAGGGACAACAATAAAAATGGATTCAATGAACATCTCTACGGCTTCATTAATCAAGACTTGAGTATACAAATCCTTATAGAAATTGGTTCCATATTTAAAGTCGTTCAGATGATGTGCTGGAAAATGATATGCTGGAGATGCTAGCAACAGTGATGATTCCATTTTTTATACTTAGTACGGTACTTGCATAAAGTAAGAAGTTTTTCCCTCCCTACTAAATGGGAACATGTGTACACTATGCCGTCCTTCATGAACCGGAATGTTTTCAATTGGTCGACTACTATTACCACCTTTACGAACCTTCACGGATGTTCTCGTACGGCATTCAAAAGATGAGTCTTTCTCCCAATATTCCAAATCATTGATGTAGATTGTTTGAAACTGTATTTTTCTTGGCACTTCTATCTCATAACAGTATGCTATCGTCTCTTATACACACCTCAGCTGTCAAACTAAACTTTTTTCGTCCCTCTTGGCTTGTGCCGAGTTTTTGATCTCCGTCGTCGTCCGAGTTATGTCATCGATGATATTTTGTTTTCATCATTTCCCTTTTTGCACCTCAAAATACGTTCAGAGTCCTCTATTATTATTATCATTCACTCATCCTACGCGTAGCCGTTCTTCCTTCATCGTACCGTGCGTTCTTCCTTCCTAACATAATACTGTGCGTTTCGTCCTTCAAACCCGGCGTACAGTGCGTTTCCTTTTGCATTGCCATCATACCGCGCGTTTCTTCTTTCATTCTCACGAACCATCACCACGTAGTCGGATTGAATCTGTTGATTCGACACTCTGGGTACTTTCTTTTTTCGTGAGAAAGGGCCCACCTTTGAGGTTGCATTCATGACTTATTGGTCGACATGGTGCGAAAAATTGCTGATTTAGTGGTCGAGACTGGTTTTGTGAAGGAGGCGACGGGATTATCCGGGCCTGGTATCCAAGAAATTTGATCTAATTATCCCAAGACATAGCTCTGTCAAAGTGCAAGGACGTATATTTGTGATATCCGCTCAGCATATTGGCCGTCTTTTGATACCACGTTTAGGACGGTCCTGCTGTCAAGCATTACCTCCAACTTCAACGTACGTATAAAAATATTTTCCATCAGGTCCTTGATAAGAAAGGCATAATCAAAGCCTAACACAAGGTTCTGGAGCTTTGCTTCCATAACGGACCTCGCAATGCGTTTGCGACGGTTGCTTCCGAATTTCACGATATATCAGTTGTCGTATTTATCTACCATGGTGATCAAGTAACACAACCTTTTCATATCATGAACGTTAGCGAATCAGACATCAGTGAGTAATACTAGTTTGTTGGAGGCAAGGTCCAAAGGTGTGAAGTGAAGACCAAGTTCTCTTATTTTCTGCATAAACTTTGTTCTCCGTTTTAGGGATATATATTCTTCTTCAGATGGTGGTCGAGTGTCAGGAGAAATTAGTTGCATAGGGGTGCAGACATCAGTCCGTACGTCTACGCCTATATGCTGTGCAAGTGCGCGTTGGCAGATGAACTCCTTCTAAGTGACGGCTTTATTAAACTTGTCTATTTTGTCAGATTGGGCCATAGAATAAACTTTTGGTGTCGGGGGATGTGAGTATTAATATGTTGATACCGGTGAAGGATGTTTTCTTGGTCGTAATCTGCGTTCTAAGTTTTCATCTAAATAAAGCTGATGCTTTTCTGCTCATTGTCTAGGAATGATGGTGTTCTGAAGCCTAGGGAGTTGTTGACTTGTAACAGTATGAATCCGTGTATAGTGTCTCCAGTTCGTTTAACCTAGTACACATGGATCTTCCCTGGTTCCATTCATTTCCAACGTCTTTGGATGGTGTGATAAGTACGTAATGTAACAATGGAAGCCGGGATCGGGAATTGTATAGAGTGGTCTGATAACTTTAAGGACGAATCCCGGTGGTAGTTCTAGCTCTTTGGGTTCTCTTATGTATACGTCACGTTTCAAGTCAGTCTGCGACTGAACATATGATTGGGAAATATCCCTAGTATGTCGGATCATGGATGAAACTGATGCTGCTATGGATAGAGTGACTCTTTGTGCAAATATTTGGACAGTTCGGGCTTTGGTGGAGATAGCTGTAGCATTGTAGTCAGCATAGTTCGGCGCTAACAAACGACTTTTCTTTTTCAGTTTATCACCAACTTTCTTCAACTCGTCCACGAAGCGCGAACCAAAGATGCGTAGCTTTCCTGGTATGTCGGACTCATGAATCTGTTCATAAGTTCCATCCTTTAGAATTCCCCTGAGTCCAGTCATACGTGATGAAGCGAATGCATGCTCTCCCAGTGAGCCTTTCTTTACGTGAATCTTCTTGGGGTTGTTGCCAAAATCTATGGATGATGAATTGTCCTTGTGCGTTGAAGATTTTAATTTACCATCTTCATATATCATCAGGGCATTGGGGATAGTATCATCGTTATCTGGTACATCATTATCAGGATCGTAATCAAACGGATATTGTGCACCTTGTACTTTGTATCCATCGTCATCTAATCGTCATTTGACGCATGGTTTCACGCAAGTCGTTCTGGAAATATTGCCACCTCTCTAGAGTGATACTACGGCGGTATAATTATCTACAGATGTCAATTTGCAAGGACCTTTTCACCTTTTCGTCACTGTGCGGTACACAAGTACAGGTGATCCGGATGGGGATCTATTAATCTCTGTGAGATCTCTTTGGCTTTTGGACCGTATGTATGTCTGAGTACGAATGTGAGTCTGCGCTTTGATTGTTCTTGGAGGATCGTTTCTCTTAGCATCTTAGATAGCTTGTTGCCAAGAAATCTGAATACGAGATGGTCTTGATCGCTCCAGACGGTGAAGTGCACCGAATACCAAGAGCATCGGACATAGTCTCTCTGCACCCATGGTAGCATTGGCGGCTTATACCGCCATATTAAGGCATTCATCGTTTGTTGCATCTTGCCTTCCTAGAGTTTCCCGCAGTTTGTGGTACGAACTTCTCAACGGGAAATGGTATCCCTCGACTACACCGATAGAGCCCGTGTCTCGATTGGGGATTTTTCTAATGTTACTCCTGCTGCCACGGCTTTCTATTTCATTTCTCGAGATACGTATGCAGATCCTTGATCTACCGATAAGGAATCGGGTGCACCCATATAGGTATGCATCCACAACTTGTATATGCACTTCCAAATCTCGTTCGCTGTCTGATTTCTTAAGAATCATGCTGCGGTGAATGGGTGGCTTCATCCACTAAATGTAGTACTGGTTTGGAGTCAATAAACATGGTGTCTATGACGACTTTGTGGTTGGAAGTAAGGTCTTTAGAACCAATGGTCAGCTTGAAACGAAGAGGGGATGACGCATTTTTCTCACAGACATCGCAGTCGTTCCCAATCTTCCCAATTGAATCATTTATCATTCTAACCAATGGCCCACTTTTGGCTCTCTGCAATAATTTCTGGGTCGATCTTATCGATGGGTGCCCAAAACATCTATGGATTTGAAGTAGTTCTCATCGGTATACATGGAATATTCTATCGTGTGTGGTGACCACTTGTACATATAGAATTGGTTTTCAAAGATGAGGGGTTCTCCAAGGGGTCTGATATATAATTATCCACCTTGCAAGCTTATGTCAAGTCCATTTTCTTTGAGATATTTGTTCGATAAAAATTATGGTGCATCCTCGTCTATGAGTGCGAATTCAACGTCGATGTTAAGATTCAAACAGTTGAACGGACTTTGTATAGTAGCTTCTCCAATTACTTTACTGCGTCCTCAAATCCCCTTCAGGACTCGTTTTGGTTCCCTTTTCGGTACTTGCCTACCGAATTCTCTCCCGTATTTTTCTTATTTCTTTCTACACATGACGGAATTGCGGCTGGCCGCTGTGTCGATCTTGATTCCATTGAAAGTTAAACAACATGGTCCTTTGAGCTGGCTATGAATGATGTCCAGTGCATGGTTGAGATCCTTTTTGTAAGTAATACCATATATGAAAGCATTGTTGGATAATGACACTTCTATGTCAGAAGCATATCCCATGGAGATCCAAGCTATATCTTCACCCTCATCTTCAACCCATCTTACATCATCACTTGAGTTACTGCCATTGCCTTCATCATTACTTTTTTGTTTAACGAACAACTACAAATCTTCAACTTTCAAAAGTGCTTCTGGATGTCGTGCCTTGAGTTTCTCAGTATCTGCTGTAGCCTTATCTCTCTTACAGTGCGTGTTGGCTCTGTGGTCGCCACCAAAGACGAAGCAGTATTTTACCCCGCGCATACATCCAGAGTTCAGTATATGTGGACGATTATTCCTACCCCTATCGTGATTCTAATTACCCTGCCTATTCGTCCATGGTTTATTTAGTGTGTTTCAGGCATCTCTCTGTACTCTTTACCAAATGACTAATGAACTTCGTCGTCATCCTCCTTCAATATGCATATTGAGCTCCGTCCTTCGAACCTTGTTTTGTAGCTTAGTTAATTAGCCACGCGATTAATGGCTTTCTGACTGGTTTCTAGTAGTCTATCCCAAATTGAAGAGTGGATCAAAGGAATATTTATGGCGGTCATTACACTGTCCCTTAGAAACTTTTCGTCCTGGTATGGATCATACAACTGTTTTTGGAGGGACAGAAACTTAGGACCGAAACGTCTAAATACTGCAGCCTTTGATTCTCCACATTCCCCCGCCATGGCTCCCGTCAATGTCATAGATCGCTATTTTTTGGGATTCTTGCTTTACGATCATCCGACTTGTACCACCTTCTCAACGTTGAAATCGCCTCAAAGTAACTACGAAATGATTTTGCATTTTTTCAATAATAATTCAAAGAATTGCCCTTCAACATATTAGGGAGTGAGATTAGTTTATCTTCATCATTAATCTCACACACGGTTGGGAGACTATCGAAAAAGTTGATACATTATCAATATCTTCGTCCCAGTGGCTAGTGAATGGATCTTTGCTACTAAATGCTCTCATGAATCCACTAATTCCTAGTCTTTTTTGTCCTGACGATACAGATCTTGTTCGGTTATATGGTATGATCTTTATCAATGTCGCTATTTGGACGCAATCCTCTGGGAGATTTCCATTTCCTATCGTTTTTACCTTCTGGGTTATATTCATCATCTGGTGGATCGTCCTTGGTGTCTCCTTTGGTTTTGGTGTTGTTTTTTATTGCTTCTGGTGCTGTGTGCGTAACGGGTTTGTTACGAATTAGTTCTTTCCGGTCCAGATGAATATATGGAACATGCTTTCGAACCTCACCTTTTCTTTGGTTTATTGATTGCTTGTCCAGACACAGAATTTCAACATCTTTCTTCCTTATATATTTTGGTCCGCCAACCACTGCTATGGGTTTTTCTCTGAACAATAGAGAGATAAATTTTTATTACGTCATCGATCTTTCTCCCCTTATCTACATATATATCATTATTCAGGAGATGGTGGATCCATTCTTGCGTGAGTGATAAATCCCATGATTTGATGGTATGTGGGCGGAAGGTGGATATAAATTCAGCCCATAAATCCTTTCCTTTTAGTCCCAACTTTTTGTATGTTTTTAATATCTTTCCCCCATATCATGAATCGATTCTATATATTTTTCAATTTCGTCGTCTGAGGGTGAGGGTGATAGTGGAAGTGAGTCCGGGTCGTGGTATACGTTGGGGTAAATATCGGCGTTATTTATGTCCTCCCTTGATTGTTCTCCAGGATTAGATATCGTGCTAGATGGTGACGATACCGAGTCCTTTGTTCTGGGGCCTGTATATTGGTATTCATTGTTGGGTGGTTCGGGTGGTAGTTGAGTTATGTTGTTTGATGCTTGAGGACTGGTTACCTGGATCGAACTTGGACCTGTTGCTGTTCCTTGAAGTTTTTACGATACTCTTACCACATCAGCTGGTTTCGATTTACCTCTTCCTCTTTGTGACAGAGTCATCCTATTACGGGCGTGAGTTTAAACTGTCAATTCGAGGCACACATTTTATTACATAAATGAAATAAATAAATGAAATGAATAAAATAAGGAAATAAGGAAAAGCATGTAAAGGAAGTAAACGAAGAGTAAAATGAATTTAAAGAAAGAAATGGAAATAAATTCTATGCTCGATCCGGTGCGCAACGTCTGCGATCCCGCGGATTGAAGTCGACCAGGTTATTCTGTTAAAATCAAGCAACGTTGCGGATAAGTCTAATCTAGTCCACTAAGGTATTACCGTGTCCTCGTAGATTGTTTTCCTATCGACACAGATCAAGTATTTCTACTTTCTCGATCGCTTTGCTCCTTGCAGGTGGATTAACCTTCACGTACTCGTCAAAGCTTTGATATCTTCTTCCATCTGGTGAACTATCTTTGGATTAATTTCGTCCCTGAAAGCTGGGTCCTTGGTTCTTGTTCTAAATATGTCTGATCATTTTTATTTCTTTTCTTCTATCCTGATGTGGTGGGTTATTTATACTGTGGATAGTATAAATCAGGCTCTGGCTGACAATGTAATACACATATGATTTAATCATACTGTTAGTAAGTGGATAACGTCTTGGAGTAAATTCTAAATCTAATCCCGTGTATGTAAACAACCTTCACTAATTGGATAATTATTAATTATTATTCGTAGAATGAAGTGTTCTGTAGTTTTTCTTGACAACATATTTCTCTTAAAACTTGTATCTGATAACAGTATGCTATCATCTCTTATACACACCTCACTTGTCACCTAAACTTTATCCTCCCTCTTGGCTTGAGCCGAGTTTTTGATCTTCGTCGTCGTCGAAGTTATGTCATCGATGATATTTTGTTTTCATCATTTCCCTTATTCACCTAGACGTTTGTTCAGGGTCCTCTATTATTATTATCATTCACTCATCGTACGCGTAGCCGTTCTTCCTTCATCGTACCGTGCGTTCTTCCTTCCTAACATCATACCGTGCGTTTCATCCTTCATTCCAGTCGTACAGTGCGTTTCCTTTTGCATTCCATCATATCGTGAGATTTTTCTTTAATTCTCACGAATCTTCACGACGTAGTCGGATCGAATCTGTTGACTAGACATTGAACATATGCCAGTTGAATATTGGTCTTGGTAAAATGGAAGGTATATCATGGAAACATGCTCAAGCGTTGCAGTGTCATGTATTCTAGCCACTAGATCCACAGCACAGTTTTGGTACGGCACCTTCTCTGCTAAACGAGTCCAAATGGTGTTTGCCAGCGTTCTTTGAAAAGATGTTCAAGTTGAAAGTCCGAAATGCGCCCATAGCGCTTGTCATGACTTCTCCTGCTAACTTTGACTAGAGGTCCATTCCTATTGAGTACATCAACAGGCGGATCATAAAAGGTTCTGCTGTAACTCGGCCCATCATACATTCGTCTATCATTGAACTCTTGAATGTAAGTGTTAAGACTCCGTCGGTGGTCTTTGTCTCCGTCTCTCTCTATTAAGTCTAAATCTCTGTTCGTTCTCAACATTTTTCTGTGAAAACCGCTTATCCATCACAAAGACCGCAACAAACGGATCCGTCATGGATACTTCTTTTGGGTCACAATTCATGTAAACAGGGAAATATTCCAGTGGCGTCAATGTTGTGGCCCATGCCGTAATTGCTCCGGTGCTGACAGGGACCAATCGGTTCTCCCTCTCTTTTCAATTTCGTTTTGGTATTGGCGTTGTATTAATGAAGCAGACATTGGTCTCTACTGCTGACTCACCAAAATTCATATTACTTCCTCCAGCCTTTTCAGTTCCTGTAATATTAACGCTTTGAGTTATTTGTTCACAATTCAGAATGGTAATAGATAGTTAGTATATGAGTACGGTCATAGTGCTTTGCTTCCTTCTGCAGGAATGTAAAGGAATGTCAACATTGAGGATATGGGAGGAAGCTATTATATAGTAATTACCAGAAAAATTTCTTACAACGAACTGTTAAATAGGAACTTACTGCTGGTCACATGACAATTACGAGCAGTTGCGTATTAATCTGGTTTTTTATCTCCCCTTCTTCGCGCAATGATTTACTCGTCCCTTTTACTTGTATTTCTTCACGCATTCGCACGTGACGTCCGTTTTTTGCTTTCTTGTTCGAAAATTGTCATTGTCGCACCCGTATTTTCCTTCAAATTTCGCGTTTGATATGTTTTCCGTCTTCGCTTTCAATGTACCTAACAATTGTACCTAAGAAAAACACAAGGTTTTATTTCAATATAATTGCGTCAACTCCGTTACTCAAGTAGTCTAACGCATGAAAAGGAGTTAAAATTGAAACAATCATGAACATTACATCCTCCACAACTGTTTCTACTATCTGTTCGGTTCCCACTGTTTCATATATCTTCAAAATCTGTCTCACACTCTAATTTCAAGCGCTGTTCGCACAAACTCATATTACTTTTCACATCCAATACGTTTTATATTTTGGCATATAAATTGCAAAGAACCTCCCCATTCTTTGAAGTGATGATTTCGTAAGTATGTTTCTAATAAAAACAGTTTGGATTTATCTGTCAAATTTGTTTGTCATGCGCCTCTATTCAATTCCTCATTTTCTCTCACCAAACGTTCTTCATGACTGTCCAATCCCAACTGTTCAATTTCATTAGCTCGTTGAACTAATAAAACAATATCATATGCCAAAACATGGCTCGTCATTTTTTTTAATCAGAACCGGTTGTCACTGCTCCATTTTTCTACATTTATCATCAGATTGTGGACAAATATTGCAATTGGAAGGACACCACTATTACGAAAACTATTTTCTCTTTATTATATTTCAGAACTTTTCAGTAAACAAATCTATGCTTCAGAGACTTGAAGAACTTTTGACAATCTTTTCGTATACATGTATACGCTTCTGTGTGGCCACAGCGGATAGTTCACATCCACAATAAATTGTAGAACGTGCCTGTTTATGTATGATGTTGGCATACCATATCCATCAATATGCATTAGACTTATGTCCGAACGGAAAATTTCTTGACATAGTGGTGAATGTACCAATGATTCCTCTTTGTTAGATTAGTCTATATCTACATGGCGCCATGACCAACAGTACCTGTCCAAATCAACCCACACCTCAAGACCATTCCTATTCCTATTCCTGATTCACGCTTCCAAGTTTTCATCTGCATTTTTACCGTCGACACATCCACCTTTCATCATGACACATTACAAAAAACCAGCACACCCTGGGAACCCATGGAGACTGAATATTTTTTCGATTTCAACAAGTTCCATACGGGTTGGTTTCTTTTTCAGGAAAAAGTTACCATATTCTTTAACGACAAACCGACAAAATTCAAAAACACACTTCTCTACTTCATTCCGGTATATCACATACTTTTCAGACGGACCGGTACCAATTTTATCACAAAGTATGGTAGCGAATACAATAAAAATCCTCACTTCAGTTGGTACTATATGGCCAGAATTCAAACCAACGGTACTATCCCATATTTGTGGTTGAAGAAGTTTCAAATCACAGATTATGAAAAACAGCTTTAGACACATTAAACATTTATTTGAAGGTCCAGTCAGTGCAGATATCTAATTTGAAAATGTATTTCATTGTTTTTCCAAACACATCCTCCATGAAAACTGTACTTTGTTCCACATCCAAATCGGTTTCAATTTCGTCTTCGATACTATTCGTTTCTATCTGTTTCATTATTTGTTTTAACAATTGTTCCTGTTGATTTTGCAGTTCATTCATTACTTTTTACCTGTGCTGCTTGCAAACGGAGCAGAGCTTTCAACGTTCTCCTTCCAGTTCTTCTGTTCTTTCCAACATATAATTCTTCCATCTTCGAGTTGAGACTGGAACTATCACACCTGGACTTTGCACTTCCTCTGCATCCAGCTACCAATAGTGGAAAAGCAACTATTCTTGGTACACTTTATTGACATTGACGGATTTTCCACAACAGTACTGGCTACGAAAATAAACCACAAACTCACAAACCAAGCTGCAGCCTCGTTTCAATATACATTCAACTCATACTGCCCTTGTAAGTCCACTGCCCGTCGACCAAGACTGTCTACCAACACGTTTCCCACATACGTGTAAACACTGCACCGATATATTTCTCAATAAATTCAGAACATAACACAATTCGGACGGTGATTTGTTGTTACATAAAATAGTACAGTTTTATATAGTGTACCAGTGTAACAAAAGCGTGTTTTGAAATTATATAATATAATTTTTATTCAAACTCACACAAATTGTTTACTCGTTTCAACATCCTCATTTACATTGCTCACAAAAAATATTAATATGATTTATTCATCTCAGCCCCTCTAACCAGAGATGACCTAAAAATTAAATTCTTGCATAAATTCGGTGGGCAAATAACATCCCATCGGCTGCATTACACGAACTTAGTTTTGAGAAACTATTTCTATTGTGAAATTCGAAACAGAGGATCACTTGTAGTCAACATTATCAGGATTCAGCACATAACTAAAAATATGAAAAACTTAGGACTGGAAGAATAAATATGAAAACGTGCAGTGACGGTGCGATACGAAATAGAGCAAGGAACGGGCCAAGCGAGACTGAAGCGTGACACAAGCCAATTTCAAATGGTTCTGATCTGGGGCAAGAGTGTATCAGTGAAAATATTCAAAAATTAAATACTTACTGTACGGTGTGTGTGTTGGTAGAATCTTGTAATCTCATTAGAGTGTTTAGTCAAAGAGAAATGTGATAGAATTATAGTTATTTCCGTGAAGCCACATTTCAAAACATAAGAATAACTTTTTTTTCAGATATTTAAGATACACAATGCAAGTAAAGGCACGGAGAGATTTGAGTTGTGTTTTTGGGTGCAGTTATAGTGGCACGGTCGATTTGCAAACAGATAATTGGAGGTGAAAGAGGTCACCGGCTTACAGTAGAGAATGGAAACAGAATTTGACGTAACGTCTTCGTTACATCGTGAGTCTGTCTGCAAAGTGGGTTTCGGCCGAAAGTATAACCCTTTTTCAATCGACCGTGTGACGGAGAGAATATAGAAATTCCAGAGGGGAATTTGGATATTTTATCAAGCCAAAATCCGCCACGAAGTGTACAGTACGAAAAACTAATTGTTGTATATATGTCAAATTTTGCCGAGTACCCGGTTTTTTGGAATCCGCGCACAATGTGAACATGACCTGATATTTTCGGAATAGTACATGTCACATTGCTGTACGAAAAAAATTTCCCTTTCGTTTCACGGAAAAGTTAGGATGCGATGGGTTGGAAACGTCCAGAAATTACGTGATCTTGGTTGACATTATTTTCATGGTTTCGGCCCGTTTGCACCGGTGAATGGTAATTTCAACGAAAAAGCGTGCGAGCTGATACTGTTCTCATACCGATTGTGGAATTGTGATTTAGTGATTTTATAGATAATATTTTAATAATTTATCTTATTATGCTACCGTAGTGGAAGGGGATCTTCACAAAAATATGCAAAAAGACCTACGAGACCGCTTCTCGGGAAGAAATTAGAGAACGACGTCAGGTGTGAATGAACAAGAAAGAAGATAGATGTCGTACTCAAGGATACATTACAAAAAGGGGAAAAGAGTAGTGACGGGTATCATGAGTTAATTTTAGGAACAAAATGTTAGTGGATGTTACATGTGGGACGACACAGAAATTTGCAATCTCAAATCCGTTACTAAAAATCAGAGCTTTTAAAGTTTCAATTATTGTTGAAGCACTTCACAAATAGTACTTTGAAGATGTATTGATCCTCGTTGAAGATACCCCAGTTGGTGTATTCATGGCACTAGAAAGATTAATATTTCATTTTCTTTATTGGAAAATAAAACGTGAAAATTGAATGCAATGCTTATTACGGGTAAACCCGTGTATCAACTGCATGTATCACATTCTTCACACTTCCATTTCTAGAAACATTTCTGAAAAAAATTGGAGCACCCAAACGTGTTCACCTGCAACACAATGGTATCTGTATACTGACACAGTATGTGTTTTTAATTTTCACACATTGTTCATCCCAACTGCCGAAAACATTGCATTTTTCTACGACCACCAACATGGAACTGAAAGAACAAGTATTGTTGCGCGTTATTCAGAATCGGGAGGAAGAATTGTATGATATTTTGAAGAATTCATTAACTATGGGTCATTTACTAAAACTATTGCCAGGTGAAATTTGCCGGCATGAGGGGGTTCCATCTCTGAGCCCAGCAATGGTCGATGAAAATTTAGAAGTAATGAAACGAATTGTAGGTTCAATGTGTGAGATGGAATGCCCAGGAAAAGCTACATTTTTCTACAGCTTACTATTCTAGAAAGATGAAGTAGAAAATTATTTTTAGAGAAATGTGATGCATTCATTTAAGTGTGGCAAGAAATCCACTGTCACAGTAGTAATAACATCATCCTTGAGATGTTTAGAGATAAAAAGGTTGCTCAAGGAGCAGCATGATGATGTAGCAATATTTTCTGTACTTCATTTTATATTTATGCTGGACCAGATACAGATGTTGTCGTGGGCCACGAGGAGATTGCGATGTAATGGGTGCTAGAAGACACTTCCGGATGTGTAGAAACATGTAAGTCTTGGCTATTTATGGATGCTGTATGGAAATGAGAAAAAGAATAGTGAGAGGACTGAAAAAGTTTTGGGGAGGACAATTTCCATATGTATGGTGAAGGCGCTGACGAAACGGCAGCAGTCGGTAAAGACATGTGTGGATTATGTTCTGTCAGCACTGGTTTATGAAAACATGACTATTCAGATCTTGAATGTAGTCATTCATTCCGTAAATATTTTGCATTGTTGGAAGCTTCCCATTGTTTCTGTCCATTTTCCTATATATTTGGAGGTCATACACGCACTGCTGTTACTAATTTTCAATAAAATAACTTAAAATACTTTGACAGCAATGTCCAAAATCGCAGCGTTTATAATTTGTTTCGATTAATTTTCTTACCTGCACGGAACTACCTACACCAAATGCATAACCTTTGTTAAATTTCCAAGTTTTGGACCATATGAATGTAATGCGAAAATTATAGGACGTTCCAATGACAGTCCTGCGACCACCTCAATGATCGCGTTCATATCGGTAAGAATTAGGATTGGTTCCCCGTTCCATCCGTACACATTTATTTCTTGAATGTAGGCATTCATTAACCGGATCACAGACAGAGCGAATTATCTTTCCTGTCAAAAGGGTCGTTCTTTTGTGATTGGTCTGAGCTTTGCTAGTTAAATGGCCTCTGTCCATCTTTCTATCCTGGTGTAAGTATCTCTCTCATGTTTTCCCATTTTCCTCTTCATGATCTGATGATGAATCATCTTCGTCTGGTTCATCTGATCGGTCTTCTGATATAAATGCCCTCTGGTCCTAAGGTGATTCTTCTTCTTCTGGCTCAAATTTATTATCAACTCATTATTGTTGTTTCCATCTGATAAATGTCTTGGTAATGGTATCCTTTCAGCTTCTTTGGTACCGATTTTTGATTTTGCGATTTATCTTAATGAACGCTTTGGAGGTACGTGTTTCGATCTGTATAGTAGTTCAATCAGTGTATTTTCTCTATTCTTCGGACCATATTTGTCGACTAATACGTCCCTCGACAACAAAAAATCACACCGAGGAGTCATTACTGATAGTATATATTGTCTTCTGGTAATTGTTTTGAATGTGATGCTGAAGTTAAACACAGTCTTTAACCTGCGAAGCTCCTCGTTTTAAATGCCTCCATCATTTCTTTTGCATAGATATGTACATATTTTCTGTATTCTTTTACTTCATTCGCAGTGGTGTTTCGTGGTGTTAGCTAGGGGTCATCAGTAAATACTCCAGTATATTCTACATCAGTTTTTTTCAATGTCTTCTAGGCCCTTCTATTTTTTTGGTACTTCTGCAGCTGGTTCCCCTGCAGTTATTTACATTTGTGGCTCTATGTTCTTCCTTGCCTTCTGGTTCTCCATGATTACTTTCAATCTCATTTTTCGTTTTTCGTGGGATTCACTGCACCTTGATATACAGTCTGTTGGGACTTATGGTAGCTTCAGTTTGTGCTGTGGTCCAAGTCGGGGTGGTTTTATTTCTATTTTCAGTCCATTCACTCCTGCTACTACCGAGTAGTAGTCGGTCAAAGACATCTACGGATTTAGTCGTAATATTTGTTGTATCTCATAACAGTTGTGAATCTTGAGTCTATTCATGGATATATATCTTTTTGAGGCCAATATTCGATTCAATGCTGTCCCTCCAGGTTACTCGTTTATGCTGTCTTTCTACATTGGATTCTGGGATTGCCTAAGAATTTCCTTCCCTTCCCAAAGTACTCCTTTCTCTACTTTCTTAAATGCCTGCTCGCTTCCTTCTTATGTTCTGTTTTCTATTTGGTTTCCCTTGCAATAATTAGTGAGTTTACGGTAATTTTTGTGTTCCTTTCTCTTTCGCCGTTTAGGAGTGTTTCAGAGTGATGTTAGGAACTGTGTAGCACTGTCTGAGCTGTACTATGTACCTTTTTGACCATGGTGTCGCCGTAGTCTGACCTTTAGCCTCAGAATGCGATTTTAGACGCGAAATTCGATGGCTTACTGATGGCTTGGTTCGCTTTGAGCATTCTTCTAGATTCGATCTGGATAACGTCGTTGTCAGATCCGGGCTCCTTGGTGGCGACGGCAGATTGTCTCTTGGGGACGGTGGTTCTGGGTTGGGATTCTTATACTTGGTAATCTTTATTCTTTACTCTACCTTAAACAAGAATTGTGTCTATGTTATATCCTATGACAAATTTTCAGATAAAATGTTACAAGTGGTATCCACTACTGTATTTCTAGTAATATTATTGTAATGTTTTCAAAATCTATTTGAAATTCTATTTATTTGAATCAATCACAATTATAATTCAGCACACATATCCACGTGTATTATTCTCGTTCCTTTCTTAATAACCTTTATCCCATTTTTCAGTACGTGATTCCTTTGATACCTTAGTCAAATGTAACCTCTAGACCGTTATTTTAGATATGTAAAACCTAGTAGAATCATCACAATCCTGTCCTTCAGCTTTCCTGTTTCTGAACAACGTTCAAGTAGGACCTCAAACGCCAGCCCACTTTTTTCGTTTCGTACTAATATGACCATTATACGACAGAGGTTTTCACCACCTTCATGCGCGACAAAAACATGTCCAACTCGTCCTTAATGGATAAGAGACCGTTCATCTGCATTTTATACAAAGGCGACGACCTCGCTACGTCCAAATGACCCTACCCTCAGACGGCTTCTCTTCGGTCCTGCATTGAAAACAGAAACCAGAACTTTGGCTTTTGAAGCCGCCAATCGGAGTGGAATTCATAGTGGTGGGAAACAATTCCCACACAATCGCGGACCAGCCTATGACCATGATAATTTATGAAAAGAACAATTAAATTCGGAAAACAAGTAGAGGATATGCCTATGAAAATGCCTCCCCTAATTCTCATACAGCCAAAACGTCGTCAGTAACCACCAAATCACAACCGCCCGCTCTTTCATGGACTCAATTTCATACGTTTTCCGTGCCATTTACGTATCTCTATTAAACCTTAGCATCTACTTCCGACCCAGACTCTATCTTCACTGATGGGAACTATAACATATGTCTGCCATTGGGCACGACGACCACTCATCAAACAACTGTCTTCGCGGTTCTTGACAACGGTGACAACCCCCATTTGATTCAATAGGATCAAATCATATCTACTTTGTCACGATTTATCCATCCAGCACAACAACGAGTGCTAAAAACCGCAGGGTAAACCTCTCTCCCCGTCGCCGATATCATTATGCTTTTTATTCGTATCGGAGATCTATGTGCCCTATTGTAGTGTGGAATTGCTTACAGCCTCTAATTCCCACACCTACTTCTACATCCTTCACTATTCGGTTTATTCGCCGAATCTCTGCAACGTCTGACCCTTTAATCTCAATACGCAAAACATATTAGAATCAACATATATGATAAAAACGTGAAGAGAGAAAATAGAGAGAGAACGAAATGGTTGTGATGGTTTTCTTATAGTAAAGAAAAATGCAGAAAGAGAATACAAGACAGAAGATCCTTTTGTCGCGATAGATAAATGCAAGCCAAAATATATACTTGTTGTGGTGTATTTCATAGGTGGGTCACTTAATAGTGCTACTTTAGTGTTGCGCGGAAGTCAGATAGTAAACTCAGAATGTAAACGTGTTATGCAGTAGCAAACAGCGTCTTTAAATCAAATATTGACGGTATTGATAGTTTTATTGAAAGGATCTGGAGTCATATTTCGACAATTTCATCAACCATCTATTCCCACACTAGTTAAAGACAACATGGCACTGTGCTTGCTCCCCAATATATGTGAAGTATAAACGCTCCAATTTGCTAATAATATACGATTTCAAGTAGAAAATATAACTTATGTGTTCGTCCCCAATCACCATCGTTCGGTAACTGCACTCACTAGTGTCCCTATTCCAAAATTGCCACTGGAAATTGCTACTGCATTGACAACGCCTGATACTATTATCAACCCATTCTTACTTATTGTAAGGAAAAGAAAAAGCTTCCTAAAATCACACCTGCTGGTCACAAGTCGCTCTAGGTGCAGGCATTTGGAACAATAATCAATAAATTTGAAAATACGTCTGACTACTTCAATATTTAATGCGCATGACAGATTTCGCGCTGTCATGATAGTTGTTCGTTTCCTCAGCATATATTACGAAACTACTACGATCACGTTTATGATCAAGTGCATTCTCCAATATCCCACATGTTCATATGTATCGCCACTATGGCAAACTAACATTCCTGAACCCATTCAGGCACTTCAAACGATGATTGAATCAATCAACACGACAACAATGTAAATCCAGACTATAAATCACTCCCAATACACACCTCAAACCTAATCATCATCTGCGCATCACCAATACAGGGAGAGTAGTCCACATACATCGTCCCCTCATTATGATACATCCTCTACAAATCAAACCCGCAATAAATATTGCTGCAAATTCCATGCTGCAACCCACGGCAAAATTCGGAATCACTCAGATTACCGATATAAAGATCCCAAACACCCACTGAACAAACTAGAGCATTATACTACGCAAACCGATCACCAATCCTCACACAATCAACACTCATCCCATTCCAGTCAGAATCCAATCAGAAAATCCATATTTATCAACCACAAAAATAATAAAATCCCTATATAACATCAACACCCACATGAAGCATCTCCATACTCTGATGAAGACTATCGTTCTCCATCATCCGGTTCGTTTACACTAGACATCGCTGCGCATCCGACACACACACCCTGGTCAATTGATGAAAACATTCATCGAGATTTAACATCCATCACTATCACCACGCATCATACTCCAATCACTCAATCTGGTCTAATTTATATACCTACTCCAAGAAGGTATATCAATTGGGCCAGATACCGCTTCAGTTCGGATATTCACATTACAGTGAAATGTGACTATCCCAACTGAGTCAGTTACAACACCAGCAATTCCTGACACTCTAATCTAGATTCAAGACCTTACCAGTCAAGGAAATGCTGCCGAATCCACGCACAATAAATCCTATATCACAAAAACTAAAACGTTGTTCAAACAAATTCTTTCCGACCATATTTCTACATGGAAAGACATGTCATATACTCTATCATTTCCACCCCAAACTGCAACGGCATCCTTTCCTTCCTAATTATGAAACTTCAAATATTTCCATCGAACCCTCTCCGAATAATACCACACAATTAAGGAAAATTCCCAATTACACATCATCAGCAAAATTATCGCCATCCACCAAGCCCAACATTGTAACCATTCAACTACTGCTTAGTCTGATCACTAGTAGTGATGTATTACATCACTACCTTTCAAGACGTCGTCTCCAAATTATAAAGACATTATAATGTCGTTTTACATTTCATCGAACCATGCTACGCTTCCTGCTCTTCTTCATATAATCTCCGTTGGCCATTTTAGATCACTGTTGCACATCTCCATACCAAATAACACTATCTTTTCGTACTCCTCCTGTGCAGATGGTAGGAATTCATAATCCCCATATAGACTATCCCACAAATACACCAATATCGTTGACCAATCAGTATACAGCGATACTATGAACCCCATCACCCAAACTTTAGTGCGAGCGCAGAGACACATACTGACGGTAATTGACATTGCATCTCGAAATTTCGTCGCGAAATCTATCCAACTGAGGGCCCTGATTATTGAAAATCATACCTCAAACGATACATTACATGGACCACATACACCGCCGCCCCAGGCGGCCGTTTGCGATGTGTCTTCCCTGGTATTATCAGACTGAAATATCCAAGGTACGCTATCTCAGAAATTTCAGTCTAATAATACTCGTGATTAAACACCACAAATTATTTCATCATCCACAATCGAATTTCATTTACTAAACAACAATCGCCCCACATCAACCGCTTTGCTTAGCGCATCAATAGAAAACTGATGAATTCTGCATAGGCGGCCCTGGTTCACAGCCAATCATCACCAACTATGGGTTTTTTCGTACTTGATTCCACCTACAAATATGTTCGAATCCCCGCTCAAAAACAAAAACTATATCTGTAGTAATTTGGCAATCAAATGCAACCCTAATTTCTCCCCTTTCGTGCCACTGGCAACGTCGTCGTCTGGAATGCGCGCAAGCGGAAACTTGATGCGCGATCACGGCCTGCTCGTTTTCTTCATAATTGAAAACGCGAACCAACGTATAATTTTTCTATCCAACATATCCCCAATAACGACATGCCGCGCGAAGGAGTTCATTCCTTATCACCCTGCCTTCGACCCAGCTCGTCTGTTAGACACGGCTTTTAGATATTATTATTTTCATATAACGCCATCCATCAGAAATCCAGACATAGGACCTCATTCAAACCTCCCTCAACTCAGAAAATACCCTGACGCCTCAAAATGGGCATTAGCTCATGATGAAGAAATCAATCAACTGGACAAAACTTACCATATATAATAGATAACAAACGACAAAATGTCTTCTTCTCATATGCGTAAGTCTAAACCAATTTCTCTTACCTTGAAATACCGTTAGAAGCGGAACCTAAATGGCTCCATCACAACACGAAAAATGAGGTGTGCTGTTCATGGGAATTAATTGGAACATTCTATGGGGTATAATACCGATGAAAGCAGCGCATATTTAGCTTAAAAACTTCCTCCAAATCATTATTTTCACATGTCAGATACCATGACAACCCGACACGACATTGCGACATACCTTCTGCTTTGGCACATGAAAAATTTGATTCAGATCACATTTTATGCGAACAGAGTTCCCAATCTGGCGATTTTTTTGCCTATCCTGATTGCTCATAATGAATATTGATAATGAAGCTCTACGGCTCGAAGCCAGAGGGTCACATATATCTTACTGGTTTATATCATCATATATCTGCGCACCATGATTAATGGCACACTTATTAGGCCTCTTTTCAAGAAAACTTCAATAAGAATCATACTTATATCGAGAACAATTGAAAATTTATTAGTCACAGATCAATTACATCACGTTATTTCTCTAAAATCTTAATAAAAAGTATTCTGTAAAGGGCCTAGGAAAACAAAAACTTTACCAAGATGGTCTATCGAATACAAACAAAACGGTTACATTCATTTCTCTTCGCCAAACCTAACTCAGAAAGTAACAAACAAGCCAAACCTCCAAAATTATAACAGCCGATCCACTCCACTACTCTTCGAGCCCTAATATGTAGATTATTGGGCAGTCTTTCTACTAAATAATAAAATGAAACAACTTTACATGTCATGCTTGGACGATTACTATACCTGGTAGACGGCAAACGATACAGAATAGCACTTTTAACAGGCCAATTGGTCCGATACATCACAAAACCCACCTATGCCCATCAATTATTACTCACTCAATCACCAAGTACGATACCTAAATGGTACTGTAAATCATGGTATACCCGTTTTCAGCTCCTATCATAATCCATTCATATCTTATTCCGACTGTGATTGTGCGAAACTCTAAATGTTGAACCTCAACGTCTTCATCTTCTCATACTTGTTATGGAACGCCTATCCAATGGCTATCCCGAAAACAGAAAACTGTTGCGCTCAGCCCCTGTGATGCTGAATATTTGGCAGCCTCACAGGCGTTAAAAGATATCATATGGATACGAAAAATACTGAAAGATTTTCATAGCGTCAAATATTACCATCCCCTTTCCTGGTCGACAATAATTAATTCATCGACATTCCAAAGAATACAGGATAAACTAGATGACTAAAACATATGGACATGGAATATGATCATCTACATCATCACATCCAACAATCAACTATATTCATCCAAATAGTTTCAACTGTCGACAATCTATCTGACACATTCACCAAACCACTTCTGCCTATTGGGCAAAACTTTCTCCTAAATGCTTTTCAAACTTCCAGGAAATACTCAGCCAGTCTGAAGTCCCAATAACTAAAATCATGGAAGAGTATGAGACTTTCTCCATACTATCGCAGATCAATTTCTGCTTGTAGTTGATAATTACCACATGCCTTTTCAATCTAATACAGACTTCTCTATCAAAAAGAATCAATATTTTGAGATATATGATTCGTGTTATTTCTTATATTAATTACAAATTATTACGTTATCTCTTCATAACAAGTCACACCTTTTTATGGACATTCATATTTTTTCTTTTTTTTTCAACCTACTTCTATTTAGAGGCACTATGTCTAATTCTCGTTGCGATACTTTCTTATATCAGTATAAGGAAATAAGAACTGACATGACTGATAGGTTAGAAATTCTTCTAATTTGTAATCCTCAACTATAAAAATCATCATACCGTGGAGAAAGAAACATGATACCCTTCTCTCTATTCACAGTTCTTTTCGCATCACAAAATCTTTAACAAAATGGAACATTTTAAGAAGTGTAATTGAACTTTCAAGTTATTTTTTAAATATTAACTATAAGTTATTATTTAAAAAATCAAATATTGACAAGAGTTGAAAAACAAGGGGTTCCCTTACTTTTGATTATTATAATTAGCAGAAACCCAAACTAAGTAGTTATTTGCTGTAATTGTACAGTAGTGTACAGTGGTGTGTATTGACAAGTACACCCACGTATGTAGAAGCTTCTTTACTCGTGTATTACCACCCTCCACCATTCGTTCAAGAAATAATCTGTGGAATACTTATAAGAGAGAGAAAGACACCCGAAATTCAAACACAAATACAAAAGAACAACTGGGTACGTTTACAAACAAAGTATCAACTCAAACAAGAAACCTATACCAACTCTCGAGACATACCTCAATTAACCTCTTTCAAATAAAATAATACTAAAATATCCACCTATCACCAACTAATTTAAAGCTTGTTTGGTTACTACTACTGAACTTTAAATACAGAATAGAAATACTATTAGTTGTAGTAATTACTGAAATCAAAGAACGACGTCTTTATTAATAAAATTTTAGTAAAATGAGTCACGAAAATTATGACTCTAGCGGATCGTGTCTACGTGATCTTAAGTGCTTCGAACTGGGTCAGAATTCCACTCTTTGGATGATTCATCTCTACAACGAGACTTTATAAAGTGACTGTCATCACTTCTTTCCCTACAATAAAAGGACAACGGCATATACTGCCAGTATTGTCGAAAAACAAAAAATAATTAGAAGAGTTGACGGCGGAAGATTAGGAGAGCAAAAACAGAGTACATGAAGAATCAGCGGTAGCATAGAGATACCTCCATATACTCGTAACGGCAAGAACCATCCAATGGTATAATGCAATGGATGATGAAGATGGACTAAGTAAAATCTGGGGACACTAGTGACACAATGTCTGTTGATGAGTCGAACACATCGAGTACCCGTTCATTCGAGAGAAAATGATGATGAAGAAACGATGGATGATGGTGATAAAAAGATAAAGAAGCGACGGATGATGGTGATAGGATGAGATGACGAAGAAACGATCAATAATGACGATCAATTGAGATGATGAAGAAACGATGTATTTACGGATAATGATAATTGTGAGATGAGATGATAGGGGAAGGATGTCACACATCGAAAAGAATGACGAAAACTGAATATACGAGCAATACCTTAAATGTGTGAATTGACAAAATAAAGGAAGGGTAAAAGGGGATCCAAATGAAAAGGTATAAGAAAATGGAACAACACGAAAACGGATGTTGGATACACTTATCAGTAACGTATGAAACGGACTTGGCACTGTCCACAAACATACATCACGGGTAACTACACTCTGGTAGAAAAGGCACAGTATGCAAGTCGAAAGGTGTAAAAATGGATTGTTACAGGATGGCACCTACACCGGAGTAGAAACAAGTCACAGTATTCAAGTATACTACCACCACTTTTCTACAGCATGCCTATTCCATATCTGAATATAACTGCATTGACTAATCTGTGACACAATAGAACTAATTCTAAATACATGTAACACAACATGTTTTTATCACTTCAGGCTGGTAGAATTAATTAATTAGAACACCGACCTTTTAACGACAGCTTTCATCATTAATATCATTTAATTATCTATCATAGATGTTTTCATCTGGTATAAATACAAGATCTAAAATAGGAAAAGCGAACAAAATATAAGAGTAGCTTCAATTTAACAGCTTGAAGAAAGTTTCAATTTGAAACCCTTGAAAGGGAACTCTCAAAGGAAGAAGGGGGCCTGGATCCAAAATCGACTACTCCTGACTTATCCATTCAAGTAAGTAGATCAAGAGTTACCTAACGGCCACTTGTAGACTCCATCTACAAAAGGGATCGGCAACCATCATTTTTTCTAAAAAGCCAGACTCGTGAAGTCATTTATTTGCGTCAGTGGAAGGTACCATCGGACGAAGACACACTGAACCATTAGAATCGCTACATATAGTATTTTGACTGCTGTCGTCATTCACGCACACCAAATACAGTTTCAATCTTCATTTCACTCGCACGCTCGCAATCGCTATAGACTGGACGAACCAATCGTTTTACTTATTGTTTTCCGTATCATATATCGCGAACGCGCTTTATAGCTTAATATTTTTGACTTTTGATTTTTCCATATCGTAGCCTCGAAGTACTGGGACACATTCTGCAATGTTAAGCTGTTGATGAACCTACCCTTCGTGAAATCTATACGAAATTAATAACTATCCGCAATAAATCTACAAAAAGTTCAATCTCGTATATCGGAAGGGTAGCACTAACGAGCAGAGTCAGTGGGACTTCATTTGAAATCCCAAAGCCTCATGGCTGGGGAATGTTAAATTGTGGCCTCCTAGATTTATTCAAGAACATCATAAAGATCAACCATATTTAATGCGAAGGCTTCGCATATACACGTTTACTGACAAAACTCCAAGAGATATCCATTGAGGATATTGGGTATCCCACAGTTGCACTGGAACGACATCATAGGGTCGGGCAGTCTTCTGTGGCTCTACACACGAGCTACCAAAGTAAATACACAAAATGTTCAAAGGAACAAGCTTATAAGTTGACTGAAAAGTTTTTTGGTGCCAAAAACATAAGCACAGAAGTCAGCTTTATAGGGCTTAATTGACAGGAAAACCAAACGAAAGAGAAAATGCTTCTGGGTCTGCTGCAAATATTACCAAGGAAGGTTCACAAGTGGAGGATTTTTATTATAAAATTAGGGAAAATTAAAAACCGGGCAATGAAAAAGACTGGATTGTCGACTCGGTGCATCAAACCACTATTCAAAATGAGGTAATGAACTTAAAAATTGTACTAAAAAAATGGCAAATTAACTACACCTTGGTCAGAGATTCTGACTATAAAATGTAGAGGAACACACCATAAATATAGAATTGTAAAAGTGGTTCCAAGAATTGGAAAGAACTTACTGTTTATTGGCCAATCCACCCACAACCAACAAATAAATGTAAAATTTGCAGGATCTGACTGCGCAGTTTTGAAAAGAAGAGGGATCATGGAAAGAGGAATCAGAAGGTAGGACAGTCTATATATGACTGAGTGAGTAGAAGGGTCTGACTAAATCCTCATCACTACCGATGACATAAATGAAGACCAGAAAACTAATTTCATGCATAAACAGATAAGAGATGACGAAGAAAGAAACTCAAGCTAAAACGATAATTTTCACGATTAAAATATCGTCAGCCAGCTAAGAGACTGGAACAATCGTCTCGGACATCTTTTCAAGAGTGAAATATGTCATCTGGTACGACTAGGTAGAATTGAGATTCCAAAATCTGATTTAAGTCAAACCCTAAACTGCTTAAACTGTGAAAAAGTCAAGGCGCGCATGAAGGGTTATAACAAAAAAAGAAAGCGGTGAAGTTGATGACGACTCAACCAGGTGAACTGATATATTCAGACCCTTTCAGTCCGTTTTCCATTCCCGAGACGAACGGAGAACTCTATTTTCAGACATCTATCGACGACTTTACTCGTCTGACAGAAACTTTTCTAATGGAAGGAAAGACGGAAACTTTATGAAATTTGGCACTTTATGTATCTTTGATGTATAGCAGGGGGTATTATGTTTAATCATTGAGTACCGATCAAGGTACATAATATTCATTGAGCACGATCGCAGATATTTTGAGGAGAATAGGCGTCATTACTCACTCTTTATCCGAACAGACCCAACTCCTTTTAGGTAGATGAAATAATGAACCGTCTCGACGAAGATTACAAGTACCATGCTCATTCATGCGGGCTTCCCAAAGTCGTGGTGAGGTCATGCTGTAAAGTACGCCACGATGATCAGGGAAAATGTACAACCTCAATATTCGAAAATAATGAGACTCCTTGCAAACGAATACTTGATCAAACTGGAGATCTGAGGCTATACAAGCCATTTGGATGCACAACCATGGTGTAAATTCTACTACAAAACAGGACGAAACAGAACGAAACAGAAGAAAAGGGAATCCTCGTTAGACGAGATGAAGGTACGTTGTGTTATCAGATTCATTGCCTCGAAAATGGTGTGATAATTTTGACACGTGATGTGACCTTCAAAGAAAAGCACGTTGATCACTTGATTGTCAAAGAAATTGACAAGTTTCAAAATTTAAAAAATTTGAATAAAACAATTTCAGGCTTGCCGAACGAAATTGGTACAAGTGGACGAGACCGACCAAGAAAAACTAAAAGCGACGGCGGCGCATCTCACGCAATTGCATCTGACACAATTCAAAATGCAGCGACTTCCACCATGGAAAGACCAACGACGACGCCCCAAACAACTAGCCTGCCGGTTGGGTCAACCGACATGCCAGGATCCAATGAAATGGACAAAAAGAAAATGCCTGACCGACATCAGCAGCGCCAAGGTATGAAGCTCTAAAAGCGGTAACATTGTCTCAGAACAACATTTCATTGTTGCAAAGCAACAATCAATCAACAGTATCTCATAATGACAACTGATTGTTGCGAAAAAACAATCAATTATGATCAGGAGGCCATGTCTCTGACATAAACTACAAAGTTAGTGAAGACGACTATGTAGCATCAGGTGCTGGAAAAACTGAAGTCGTGGAAGGGATCGGTGAAGTTACCAAATAACAAGTACGTGGTCAGGACATATTCGAAGTTCAAATGATAAAACGCCGAGAAAAGTGATACCAGGAACGGTCAGAAAGCACAGGTATGAAAACCTACACGAAAAAGGCGAACCAAACAACATATATCAGATGACGAAATCACCGAGATGATTCAACATTAAATAGAACACGTCGCACAAATTAATCCTGAACTAAATCAGGACGTCACCCATCAGCAGGAGGACCACTGAAACCAGTATAAAAATATGCATATTATGAATTATCAAATGCAGGGTCAGTGTACGGTAACGTCGTGCCGATGACATACAAAGAAGAAAAGGAAGATAAATAAAAATCACGTCATTGGGAGAGTGCTTATGAAGCTAAAAAAAAGAGTATAAAAAATCTGAGGGTCTATAAACAGGAAATAAAACGACAGAAAACATGAAGCACATCTCAACGAGGAGAATATTTTATGAAAAATGGAACGAAACTGGTAAAATAGTACGCTACAAGGAAATGCGTTTGTCAAGGGATTCATACAGACCCATGGGATTGATTATGATATAACCCATGCATCTGTATCCAAAATGACAACTCTGCGCGTTCCAAATTTTCTATCTGCAGAACGCAACATCCATTTACATCAGATAGATGTCCCGACGCCCTTTCGGAACAATTCCTCGACGAATCAAACTTTGTCGCCCCTCCTCCAGGTTACGGGCATCTAGTTCCCGAACGACAATCGATTCGATTGTTGAAGGCCTCTATAGACTCAAATAGGCACCACATGTCTGGAAGGCAACACTGGATACATTTATACAACATTTCGCTGGAATAAAACCGACGAACGCAGACCGTTGTCTGTACACTACATATAAAAATGGAAAACTAGATATAGTACATTTAGTCTACTTAAACGACATTCTACTAATGCCGAGCGACTCCATAACAATGAAAAGTAAAATAGATCCTGAAATCACAATTTTATATGGAAAACATTGGAATTGTGAAATTTTATGTAGGATTAGGTATACTAGACAAACCAGAAGCTATTTATATTGGACTGCCTCAGAAATGGCCGACCGTAATGTACGCAGACAATGCTGCATGTATTGTGCTATCGAGAGGAGATCGTAAATTCCTTACCTTTAACCAAATTGGCATCAGGTACCACTAATTACGTGAGAAAATAGACGAGGGGTGAATCACTCTCAAATATATTCCCAACGACAGATAAAAAGCCGACATACTGATTGAGCCACTGCCAAGTGAAAACTTATATTCTCTGGTAAATCATTTGGTGTATGTATCAAGCTTTAGTAGATGTTTTTATTAATTTGGATAAAAAGGATGTCAGGTGCCTTCCATAGACACAACAGGGAGTCTACATGGTATTAACATGATATGGATTATGAATTATTATTCTGTAACATGGTCTTAAAATTATATGGATTATCACTTATTGTTCTAATAAAAGAAAAAATTAATATCAAAGATATGCAGCTTGTTAAAATAATTTCTAACTATGGTACTAGGATGGTTTTTATATAAATAAGGTTATAGTATTATATTAATACGTTGACGATAGTCAAATGTATGCTGCTTGTTAAAATACATCAAGTAGAACATATTATATGACAACTGCAAGGTTTCAAGGTATAATATGGTGATGTAGGATATAATCTGAATCACAGCGGTTGATATTTGTTGTAATTAGATATGTGTATCACAATCGATACGATAAGGATTAGTTTTAGACGCAGAGGGTGCGACTGTTAGTTGATCATTTGGTTAGTTGATTAATTACTAACTATGGCATGACGTTTTAATTGCTTTTTGTTCTGGTTTTTCGATTATTTTGTATTAACAAGTGGACAGGAGAGTTAAAAATGTTAGGGATTTCCATAGTTTTGTGTATCATCATTAGCAGAACACCAAACTGGGTGGTGCATTTCTGCAATTGTACAGTGGTGTACAGTGGAGTGTATTGACAAATTCACCCACGTGTGTAGAAACTTCTTCACTCGTGTATCACCGCCATACACCTTCTGTTCCACTAATAATATGTGGAATGCATATAAGAGAGAGAACGGCACTTGAACTATAAACACACATACAAGAAAACAACAGTTGTTCTCTTGTATGTGTGTTTATAGTTCGAGTAAAATATGTCAGTTACTGACTTCTTTTACTAACAAAGTATCCAATCAAACAAGAAACGTATAGCAACTCTCAAGACATACATCATTTAGCCTCTTTTGAATGAAGTAAGACTACAATAACCACTTATCGCCAAGTAAAACATAATTATTTTTTAATAGAAACTTTGTATTAAAACTCACTGGTTTGCTGCACAGTCCTTGCATACATGCGGGCGATAATTTGTGAACCGATTTTTACGAAAAAAATATGACTGGAAAGGGGACGATCTCTTCTCGATGTTGATGTAGTTTGCAGATGAACATATGGGTATAGAGGAAGTTATGTTGAGAAACTTCTGTTTATGGATGTGCAAAATCAATCCAAATAAAAGAATTTATGTTAACGGAATGAACGGAAATGTTACCAGTTGTCAAACGTGGAAACTAAAATGTTTTTAACCCAATGAAATTCCATGTATTATATTTCTGCGGCAATGTACGATGTTGTTTTAACGTATACTATATCGGAAATATAATTTGTGACAAAAGAGAGGGGAACAGAAGTAAGGGCCAACGCGACATTGTACTCGTTCCAACAAGTAGAAAGTTAGCTTCCAGATTTATAACAGCAAAATCAATAAGAATATTGTTGATTTTGCTCTGATAAATGTGCGCAAGACAGATAATAATAATATTATTATCTGGAAAATTACAGCAAGACAGATGATAGTAATAATAATAATATTATTATTATGTGTCTTGCTGTATTTTTCCTTACTTTTTATTGTCTGTTTTCACACTGAAAATTTGATAAATTAAATTTACAATTATCTCTTTGTATGACACATAGTAAATAATATTAACTGAAACTTTTCTGTGTCCATGTACACTACTCAAAACCTTTTTTTGTAGAGAACAGAAATGTTGTCCGATTTTTTGAAAAATTATACCACCTATTGGGAAATAATCGGTCATTGCCGAATATGAAATTTGAAGTGAATCATATCGGTAGTTGTTGCGTAGGAGGCATAATAGGTTGTTTTCAGTGTGAAGATGAGAGACCCGTAAGCACTTATGTGGAGAACGGGAAACAGAAAAATTCTGTTTCTGAGACATATGTGTCATAATGCAGGGCACGACCCAATAGGAATGTAATGTTTGGCAAGTGAAAACATACGGTTGTGTCTCCTGCGTGTTAATGAAAAGCAGGAGTTTCGTGACATCGACACAGTACTGGTTGAAGTAAGAAGAGGACAGTGTCATAATTAGAATGAAACCGTACAAACAGCGTTAGAGGTACGATTTCTGTATGCCGTGGTGATGGACGTGTAAATGATGTTGTGTAGGGGAGCGACAATATAAGACATCATCATACACGTCTGTTACTTCTCGGAACAGAACATTATTCTGTTTCTTGAAATAAAAGACGGGTACCATGATGTGTTGTGCAAATGGGGTGTTCAATATTATTGCCTGAAATAATATTCGAAAACCAGTCATAAACATACATTACCGCGTGACATTTTTTATTGTGAAGCAGACAGTACTATCAATACCAGGCGATTGTAGCGTACATTTGAAAGCGATACTGAGCGTGGAGAACGAATAAGTGGTCATCAGGCTCATTTCAGCAATAGTGGTTATGGTGCAACAGTATAACGTACAGAAAGTCATATTCCCAAGGTATTGGAACATCATTCCAAATAACAGAGACGTGGTTACAATATCCTACAGACCATGGTTGTTCTGTGCATTATAGAGACATGGAATATTGAAAATTATATTTTAAAACCAGGGGAGGTACCAATCATCGTTGTCCTTTCATTTTGTTTTTACAGATACATTTTGAGCCACAGATTATTGAAAATTGAATATTCCCAGAAAATCTGGAAAACATGAACTGAATTGTAAACTTGTAGCTCCCGACAAATTCTGGATTGCGTTTATTGAATAGAATTCTAATGGTAAGCAGCATCACGGAAATTGAGAGAAAATTAAAGGAATAAAATTGTAAATTGCGCGAAGTTGGTCTTGGACATAATGAAAACCTTGAAAGCAATCTTCTAACTTTTTCTTAAAACGTCGACATTATTCCTTTCTATCAATAAAAAAGGACGATCTACCTGTCATCTGTAGCGCTACAACCGATGGAAAAATGGGGATATAAATGTTAAAAACATATTGCATGAAAAAAGGTTTAAGAAAAAAGCATTCCTCGTTACGACAAAGAATCTGTTTTAGTCCACAATGATATCAGGGTTCTGTTTCAGATCATACCTGCGCAACTATTAAAATATAGGAAAGCACGAGATGTTCCTTTAAAATTCAAAAAAGTGCTAGTGAAAGTGGCGGACGCATGTACTAAACGTGTAATTACGCTGATATTCCCTCAGGGTGGAAAGGGTTTGTATGAGGCACTACTACCTGAGAAGTGTGCCAGTAACAGAATTATCGATAACATTTTGAAAGATGCAAGAAAAGCTCCAAAATAAATGTTGAAAAACGTCTATTATGGGCATGTATTTTCACCCATCTTCCCGGCATAACAGTTCAGCGTCAAATTAACGGTGAGGTGAATAGTGGTTTTTACGCCGATAACTTATCTTAAGCTATGTTTTCTCCTTTAGAGATTGCGGGGATGGATATAGCGAAGAAAAGTACGGATGGCAACAATGGTGAAGATGATGATAAAGATGGCGGTGATCAAAATCAGGTTAGATTCAATGATGTGGCGAAAGATGCGGGGAAAAGAAATCTAACGCGAATGGTGCTCTTTGCGCGGCCTATAAAATTGTCCGTGGTGACTGGTTGGACCTTTTTAACAACGGGATCATTGTGAAGCATAAAAGTAGTGGAAAATACTTTACAGATGTGGTGATTGATGAGGCAGTGATGTTTATTCTACATAGCGACAATGTGAAGTACATGTCCTTTGGTACGAAGAGAGTGCGGTTGCATGGAGAAGTACGGAAGCTACCAGCAGTATTCCGAAAAATGTGCGGAGAAAGCATTGGGAGGAATTATAGTCAAGAACCTCAAATATCAGTTGATACTCGAAAGTTTGGGAGAATCTTATTCACACGAGCAGAAAAGAGTTTAACTAAAGGGAATGTGAAATTAAGGGCATGTTTGGACTACATATTAAATGCTCTCGTATATGAGTATATTATCAACATACGAAATGTTTTTGAACTAGAAATTGCCGGGGTGGAACAGCAGCGATATTTCAAATCCAAATTAGAAGAGATCACTGACTACCTGAAATACCATTATATTAGTCACCTCAGGAATAGCGATTATGATCCTTTTCAATAGCGCAAATCCCAATGGATTTGCGCTATTGAATGGAGTAGGGAATGGAAAGCAGGGTGAAAGGAATGGTTAGCGTGGTTCAGTTTCATAGACGAGATTGAAAACAATCTATCGAAAACAAATGATAGATTGAAAATCGTTATTGACAATTAAAAAATAAGTTGAGGTTGTAAGCGGGACATGTTCACCGATCTTTGACACAGACTACATTTACAGGAGAAATAATGTCGCTGGTTAATAATCTGAAAGGCGTAACAGCTTGCGTATCCTTCATGGATTATAAAATGAAGTTGGAACTTGTGAGACATCGGGATTCAACGGCTCAGTTTTTCGGTAAACGTGGCATGTCGTGGCATGGAACGGGTTTTTTAAAGGGAAACAGGGGTGGAGGACACCAAAGAAAGGAAAAAGGAGCTTGTGGAACACAGGAAGAATAAAGAATAGGACTGGAAAGGAGGTCTAGAAAGGAAGAAGAGAAAATTAATGAACAAAAAGGAGGTGAAGGAAGTACAGACGAAAGATAAACTTCAAATGTTCTTAGTGGATCACATTTTTCAGAATGATACAACACATGAATACAAGGAAACTTTTAGCATATTCAGGCTTTATTGTTCAGCGTAGGGAAAGAACTTCCTGAATGCCAAAAAATGTGAACTGTGTCGGACAATGCATGACGTTATAAAAATGACATGTTCAGTAAGATTATGGTACGAATCTGTGACATGCAAAACTTTGAATTGACGGGATTGTGCATCCCGCGGCTCAAGGTGGAAAAATATGGTTGATTCTAACTTCTCAATTTCGAAGAGATATTTGATAAGGTTTGTATCGGAGAAACGGTTGGATGTCATTATTCCGGAAAACGTGATAGAGGCATCGACCTATGGAAAATGGTTACCCAATACCGCTGTTGAGTTAATATGGATAGATAGAAGTCATGTGAAGTTGTGTAGATGGCTGCGGAGTAAAAACATTTCAGCGCTTGGAAATGTTGAGAAGATGGTAATCACAAGAAAACGTGTGTCAGAACACGATGTTAGAGTTTTTCAGTACTCTGGGTCCAGCTATCGTAAGTTTCTATTTGGGAGTTTCTATAGCTTCGAGGTAACATCAAACAGCATTGGTGCGAAAGGGGAGATGAGAAAATGAAGAGTTTTTGTGTTTAAATGGTAGTATGGGTTTTGTGAAAGAATCTATCTGTGAAGATGAAGGCGACATAGGGGAATGTGATGATATTACGATTAGTGAAGGTGAAGGGAATGGAACTGTAAACAACAGTATTGATTTGGAATCGATGAGACATGGACATAAAATATTCAGCAATTAGTCTAGAATATGTCAGTTCACGGATTCTAAAACTGGTGTTTCGCTAATTTATATGAATGAAATCCACAAAAGAAAATGGCGTCATTTAATTGAGGAGCCGACAGCAACAGCGGATGTAGCTGCGGAGCTTGATCTATCTCACGTTGACCTTTACGGGAGAGAACGCGTCGACAGTGGAAGTACTGATGGTGATGAAGTTGATGAGGTAGCTGTAAATTGGCTTGATACATCTATAACCATCAGCGATGTATCAGCTGATGGGGACGAAGATGCTGAGGAATAAAATGGTGCATGTGCGGTAACTGACAAAAAACCTAGAGGGATGTTGAGATGGACACAAAAGCAAACTTTTCCAGCTGTAAATATCTCCGTCGGTACAGAACAGTAGAAAAGATAGATGAGCATTCCGTTGGGTGTGAAAAAATCCAAGAGGATAACACGAGGTTGGGGCCGAGCGGTTGATATGGCATGTTTAGCTGTATTTGAGAAGAAAGGCGCACATATATAGAGTAGAGCAGAGAAGAATCTGTTGCTGAAAGATGTAGATGTTTATGATGTCGATAGAATGAATTTTGTGATGCATGAATTTTGGGCGTGAGGGGCAAAAAGAGGGTGCGGCATGGGTTTAAATAATATATCTGATTGCGAGAACCAAATAAAGATATGGTTCGATGCAGG
>JAULBU010039795.1:0-14713 GCA_032358235.1 Odonthalia washingtoniensis | reverse complement strand
TTTACTTTTAGACACATACCGAACAAAGTATTAAAATTTAAAACTATATGTGATGTGTCTAAAAAATACAAGGAAGGATTATTGCGTGCAACAGACCATTGTCTACGAAAGGTAACTCAATTAATATTTCCGAGCGATGGAGAAGGGATATACCGGGAATTGATAAAAAGTAAGTCTGAGAACAATAACATGGTAGAGAGTATGGTAAAAATATTAAAAAAACGAAAAAAGGAAGTATTGCAAAACGCATGTTGAGGGCATGTTTATTTGCTCATTTATCAGCAAATGAAGTTCAGGATTTGTTGGAAAATAAGTACGATAGTGTGCTGGATGTTCAAGACTCGGATAGTTCTGGTATGGAAGAGAGTGACAATGATGACAATGATTTAACAGTTGATGTAGCTTTAGCAGGAAAAAATGAAAATATGAATACAACCGATAATGAAATTGGCAGAGGAAGCAGCAGCGGTAAGGTGGTTGAACGATCGAGGATCCGTGGTGAATTTTGTATGGCTCGAAAAACGGGGCGTGACGATTGGATATGTTTAATGAAGAACGGTAAATTAGAAACTCACAAATATAGTGGGAAACATTTCTCAAATAAGGAAATAAAGGCATGTGTCAAATTTTTGTACATATCAGACAATGTTGAAAACTTGTCGTGGGGGAAAAATCTTGTTAGAAGTGGAGGAAAGGAAACGAAATTGACATGTGCAGTACGAAAAATGTCTGTGATAAGTATGTAGCGTAAATACTCGTGGGAACCTGTAGAATCATATCCATATCGAAAAGTAGGAAAAACGGTGTTTATGAATCTTATGCGACCATTGACGAAAAAGGAGATGAAACCATTAGCATGAATAGACTACGTATTATGTCCATTGGTACACGAAAATCTTGATGTTGTTAAAAATATGATAAAAAACAATGTGAAGAATAAACAAAAAGAAAAAGAAACGATGTTTAAAGTACTGGGTGTATCTGAATTTCTGCGTCATAATTATGTTACCCATTTATCCATGGATAGTGAGGATCCTATTCACAACGTAAATTTAAGTTTATTGAGTGGAAGTGGAAAAGAAGGTGGATATGCAGAATGTTCTGAATGTCAAAACATTTTCAAAGTGATGGACTAGGTCTTAACATTAGTGCGATGTAACGATGTAAATGCTCAATGTGCTATTATGGAATGTAAAAAGTGCTATTATACATGGGACATGTAAACAGGTCTATGGTTTAAAATCATAGAATAGGAACAATTATGAGTATGGTAAACGAACAAGTAGCAGGGACTGCTGCTGTTGTTTACATGGACTAAAAAATGAAAATGGATTCTAGACGTCGCAGTGAATCGACAACATAGTTTTATGGTAAAAGGGGCATTAGTTGGCATGGAAGTGGAATTTTTTACAGGACTGATGAAGAGGACCTGGAAAAGAAAAGAAAAGGTCTGGAAAGTAGAAGCAATGCACGAAAATTTTGGAGTAGAAGGAAACAGGTTGAAATGTTGAGTGTGCAGGAATCTAATACATTCGATTCGGAACGTGGTATCCAAACAAAATATAAAATGAAATTCTTCTTTGTCGATCATATTCTTCGAAAAGACACGTCGCAAGATGCAATAGAAACCATAAGTATATCGGAAGCTTTTTTGCATAGAATTAGGAAAGAACTTCCTAATTGTATAAACATTTGGATTGTTTCGGACAACGCTAGATGCTACTAGAATGATTTGTTACCAGTAATGGCACATTCCGTATGTACGGTGCAAGGATTTGATTTAAATGGTGTCTTACATCCTGCAGCTCAAGACAGTAAAAACATGGTAGATGCCCATTTTTCCGTTGCAAAGAAGCATGTTATGGAATTTGTTAGTGAGACAGGAAAAGATGTTATAATACCGGAAAATCTTGTGGAAGGATTAATTTATGAAGGAGATGTTACGAACACAGCAGTTGAACTAATTAATATTGAACGGAAACATGATTTACTCAGCCAGTGGGTTAGCGCGAAAAAAGGGAAAGAAATCTGTGCTGTGGGACGAAGCAGTGAGTTTACTTTTCATCGTTTGGGAAAGAATGTAATGGTGAGAGCGTATCCATATTCCGGTGTTAGGTTTAAACTTTATATAGTAGATAGTATGTCGCTTAAAACATATGATAGCGATTTGTCCAGTTTGGAATTAAATGATGATTTAGTTATTAGTACTGACGATGTGAATAACTGTTCTCAGAACATTGGTGCAGAAGGATGTTCAACATCTTTTACATTACTAGATGGTACAGTGGATAGTAACCAATCGATCAACATTACAAACGAGTTAAATGATGTGAGGGTGTTGTCAAACAGGCTGAAGGTAAATTATGAAAATGCGTTGTTTACTGGAGAAGTTAGTGGAGTGACAATTATGTACATGCATTATCTGCACCATTGGAAGATGGGGGAGATATTGGATGTAAGGAATATTGCAGCAGAGGCAGCGGCAGCAATTGACTATAGAAGTAACGATAATAATCAACAGTTAATAAGTGATGACTGTTATGATGATGTTGTGCAAGAGGAAAAGGTAAGTGAGGATAATGTATCAGATTACCAGAATAGAGCTTATGAAATAAATGAAGACAACGACGAATATGAAAGAGATAAAAGTGGAATGTTAATGAGAAGATCATTAATAAATAGGTTTTATACTTGTGATAAGTGTAACGTATTATATCGGTCTAAAAAAGCAATGAAAAAACATAGCGATAAATGCTGTGGTGAGAAAGATGATGAAACAACCTTGAAGAGGGCTGTAGAAATTGCTGCAGAATATATATACAAACGGAGTGATATAACGCTGTATACACGTATGAAAAACAATCCGTTGTTTATGATGGCAGAGGAGAGTGTGGGATCAGATTATTTGAAATTGGAACATGGTTGGGCCATGCGACCGAAGTGGGGAGAAAGTTTGGGGTCGAATAACCTTGAAATATATCTTCCTCAAATTAGAACATGGTTCGAAGAAGGTAATGCTGAGCCTGGAAAGAAAATGAGCGCAGAAATGATGCGCAAGGCAGTACAGGTTGCGAATCCGGCACAATACAATATTCCAACAGAACATCAAATAACCGGCAGGATTGCTGCTCTAAGCAAAGTGTACAAGGCTAAGAAATTTGTGGATGCCGAGAATTATTTAAAAATGGATGAATTTTGTTATAAATGTGTTGGGATTAGCGCTGCGGGCTCAACGGATGTTATAGATTTATAACATGCAGAACGTATGTCAGAAACCGTTACAGATCGCATAGCACTAACAGTTCCACCTATTTCATCAAGTCTTATTATGCTGAAAAAGTATGCAGATATTGTATTACGGATGGTAATTGAGGAGAAATCACTTGCTCCTAGTACATCGTGGGATGGGCTTATAGAAAGAATTCAATTAGACGTTAATGATTTGCCACCAGACTTTCCTGGATCGAGACAAGTGCAGAATAAGGTTAACAATTTAAAGCATAAATTGGCAATTTTACGTAAACCGTAATGAAACATGTGAACAGATATTAATATCACTTCAATTATTATCTTTTGATGAAACGTAGTTAAAGATGTAATAAAATAAGAGTTGAAACAGAAACTGTTAGGGTGCTGACCTGTTTCCACTTATAGTAATTATAGTTATTGAGATTATTAAAATACGTTCACGATAGTGCAATGTTAGTAAATGTAGTGGTTAACCTTTACATGGTTAATAGTGACAATTACATGAAACAATATTTCAAATATTTGATAAAACATACCTGCTTTCGGTACATGACAACTACATTCCCAATAGCCCCCACTTAACCATTGCTTAAAGCAGCAATAAATTTGAAGTAATGATAACGAGAATGTTGTGAACAGTATATGATATACTGCATATCTGATTTGTAATCAGCATTTACTGCAATGTTCGCTATCAAGACCATAATCGTTCTGTTCATTCACTAAAAATTTATGGTTGGAACAATTTTAAGAGTTATTGCCACATGGGTTATCTACATCACGAAAAGGTGCCATAGCGCATTTTTCTTATATTGAACATTTACGTGGTGAAAAAGGTTTTTGTTGGAGATGACATGAAAGAAAAATTAAAGGTTCAGTTAAAATAAAACCCGGAGTTAATTATAAAAACAATTTTATGTTGAAAAGATGTGCAACATCTGGAAAAGGATTACGTCCTGAAGTAATATAACACGAAGCCGTGTCGACCTTATAGTAATATGTTATTGTCGTATATTATACTAAATGTTGATTACATGTAGAATGAAGTTGCTTAGGTTGTGTTATGGTATTACTAAATTGTACCAGTTGCATGACCATATCAAACCATGAATCTAAATGTGAAGCCATTTTAAAAGAATCACGATTATTAACATTACGTATGTTTCATGTTGACAAAATATTTGACTGAAGGACTGAAAAAAGCAATATTACCATGTATATGACTGCCTGTATTTTGATTCATTTAATTAGTACTTGTCAGCTATATGATTAATCTAGTGTATGGTTGATACCAGCTTTTTATGTCATCATTTGCAATATTAATTGACAATACCCTTCATATTGATTTATGAGCATAGAGTTGGTATTGCTAAAGTTGATGATGCTGTTTGTAGTAGATGTTGCTATTGTGTTATTGATGATGATATTAGTAGTTGATATTGTTTTTGCAGTAGTTGATGAGGATAATAGTAGTAGATGTTGTTATTGTGTCGTTGATGATGATGTTAGTAGTTGATGTTTTTATTGCTGTCGTTGATGAGGATAATAGTAGTAGATGTTGTTATTGTGTCGTTGATGAGGATGTTATTAGTAGATGTTGATATTGTGTTATTGATGATGATGTTTGTAGTACATTTTGTTATTGACTTATTGATGATGATGTTAGTAGTACATGTTCATATTACGATATTGATGATGATGTTAGTAGTACATGTTAATACTGTGTTATTGATGATGATGTTTGTAGTACATGTTATTATTGTGTTATTGATGATGATGGTTGTAATGAAATGTTCCTATCGTCAATGTTGACAATGATGGTAGTGATGATTGTTGTAATTGTGTTATTGATGAGAACAATAGTACATATTGTTATTGTAGTTGTTGATAATGATGATTACAGTGAACTGTTGATATATTTGTTAATGAAAATGATGATAGTAATGCAAGTTGATGTTATTGTTGTTGAGAATGATGATAGTATAGAATTTTTGATATTGAAAGCGAGTGTTGATATTGAGAATGATAAGGGGAAGGCTAATATATGCTCGCAACGAGACCAGTGACTCGATGATATAATTAATGGTTTCTTGGTAATGATATGTTTATTAATAATTGAAGATGTCGGAAGGGAAGAAGGGGTCTGAAAACAGTATGTGGTATTCGAGTTTAAATGATGTTCTTTTCGTTTATTGAAAATCATCATTGTTTCAAGAAGCACAGAAATTAGTGTCATTAAGCTACTTACAGTGTCTGCAGTGTAAGATGGTGATTAGGCTTAAAATGTATTTTCTTCATTTATAGTAACAGGACATTACACTATTAGTGTACTCTGGGTGCCGTTTCATCAAATATATTACATCTTGTTTTCTCTGCCATTTCATAATTTGTTATGGCTAATTATTTATTATTTTACGAGTTGTAACGTGTACAGTTGTGTTGTTCATATTTACTCTATTACAAATATAATTTCTGTATGATGAAGTAGCATTATGCAATAATAATTTGCAATTTACCAATTTTATTATTGTTTGAAATGTATTGCTTGTCATGCATGACAACAAACAGCTAATGAAGTGTTCTTGCTTTTCATATTATTTTTTTTTTCCTTACGATTACACACAAAGAAAAATTCGATGCACACGATTCGATGCGCGCAGCTTGACATCAATGTTTATCTCATATTTACCTGGTTTTCTGTGCCCGCCTTCCCCATTCTCTTCCTTCTTCTTATACTCGTCAACATTTTCAACGTAAAGTTGTCATCAAACCTCTTATCCCGTTATTTATTTCCTTACTTTCTAACTGCGCAGACGTTTTATCAGTGGATATCACTTCAACAATAATAACGTTATTTCAAATTCCAACTATTTCAAGCTCACATTGAACGTTTTACGAAATGAAAAAAAGGAAACAACATGTCTTAAATTTCAATGTCTGTGCATAGTTTAAATATTTCTTCTCATTAACAACAATCATCCATGACGTTTCTTTAAGGTATTATTTTCTATTGATATTGGAAAATCATCACCACAACATCCTGTGAAGCTCCCTTGTCTACTTTTTCATCACCTTCATGACTAACATGATCATCATTATTAATCATTGGATACATCATTACGTTAATCACGCTTCAAGTGTATTTACAATTCATTTATAACGGTACGGTACTCAATTTTTACAACAATTAACTAAATTCCGGCGTTAATTCAGATAGTAATAGTACTTACCATATTTCCATATTATTATCGTCACAACTATCATTACGTACAATATATATACATATATCGTATATACCTTCAACAATTTAGTAACTTAACAGTTGCACAATCAGATGCTGCTATAACCGCGATTGAACATGTTTCTACTGGTGCGTTAGTATCTAATTCAATAGCTGATTTGCTATTTAAAGCATGGTCTGCCTAATTTTTATATTGTGCACTATTACGACAGTTGTAAACATTTAACGATGCTATTGTTAAATTGATTATAATTAATACATATCTGTAACACACGGATGCACAATTATTATGCAATGTTATAGTTGAAAATATAGGTTATCATGCCAGTAGTAATTTACTTTTAACGTATGAAATAGATTTTGTATTTTGTGTAAATTTTTTATTTGGTAGGACTGATACATTATGGCGGTGCATTCAGCATGTTATACAACAACTTCAGCTATTTGCGGTCAAATTTTACAAACAACATAATCATATATACTACCTTTAAAACTGATATGAATTTTAAGTACATTTGGATAAAAAAATAGCAAAAACGAGAAATATTATATTGCTGGTGCAGAATGAAAACGAAATCCATTGACGTCATGTAATTTATCACCACAGATACTTTTTTTATGGGCTTGTACAACATATGTACATGTCGCGCTCCCTTCAAATGCATAATGTTGCGATGTCAACCAATTTTCTTACTTCAAAATAGGATATGGTGCTTGTTGCAGGAGTATGCGTATTATTTATACATGAAATTTTCTTATTTTACTGTCTGATGGCGTATTATTCTTATGAAGTGTTGATATTGATTGCAATATTTTTCTTTATAGTGAACATCATGAACAATATGGTACTATTTTTACCATTTATTTAGAACATTATTACAATTGTCACTCGAGCAATGAATTATATTTGTGACAAGTATATATAATTCCACGTGACAGCATATGAATAGGAACGGCACCAATTTATTTGCATGTTAATGGCAATGATTAATATCATATTAACGGAAAGAAACAGGTGTGTTATGATAACCAACCTGTTTCTTTCAATTATATTGTAAGTTGTTCTGTTACAACTTCGTTATGGTTCTTATTAATTCATTTATAATGGTATTTTAGCTATATTCTATCAAACGGTTCATCAATTGCTTCGTTACGCATTTCTATTGTTATTCGGAAATAATTGTTTGTTATAGTTTCAAATTTTTCGATGATGAGTTGAAAATATTTTTTAACCTATGACAGATAACAGCACAACATTGTTATCTGTTGTGAAACATGGTTCACTCCTAACACATATCATGTATTTTCAACTTGCATGATCCATATTTCAATTACGTACTGCACCGATCAGTTGTAAAGATTAACTTGTAAACGTTGCTCGTCCATCGTGTACATCCGTACTTTTTGCAACGAACAATATGACTCCATAAAAACTATTACAGTGGGCATAAGGTGATTATGGTTTCCGTGGCAGTTGTTTATTTGCTATCAATTAAATAACCATTTATATATTTGAACAATTATCATCAACATACTCATCACAACGTTTACAAGCCGTATTTAAAAAAAAAGATCAAATGTTACATTATAATGCCGACGTTTATTAACAGGTTACGTGTTAATGGCGGTCTGTTCAGGATTAATTCATTCAACGTTGATGGAGGTCCTCTACCAGGCCATACCATACATATTACAGAACGAGATTTATTACATACATGACTATGACATTTATTATTCATATCATTTATTTCAGATAATTGAAAAATACAGCAGAACGTAAATCTGATCGCTCAACATTCACACGCTAATCATTCAATTAATATTACCTCATATCTTCATAGACTTATCATAAAACGTTTTCCCAAACCAATTATGACATCAAATAATTAATAATATTCTCTTAACATCCACATTTCAGTAACAAAAATGTATAGTTACTTATTTATTCCCTCATCTTTCCCCATATCGAAATTCATAACTACAGTTTTGTAGCCATTTCGATCCGAGAATGTGAATTTGACAAAATAATTAAAGTATTTGTCATACCACGTTTCGTTTCCAATACTCGCCATTATTACAAATTTTTCACGATGATGACGAATTTTTTCCTTGTTATAGCTTTCACAATACACACCGTTGGTCGTCGGTGGGAAATCAGAGCGAACTACTCCCTTCATATATTTAGAAAAATCATTCCCACATTCACCACGAATAAGGGCGTTATTTTTACCTACCAGCGCACGTTCCAGCTTCTCACCCTCCTAATTCCTGTTGTATTCAATTTTTAATATATCCATTCTACGGCCAATCTCCTTTGGGTTCGAATTACGTGCTTTTACTAACATTCCATCACTACTACACGCTCCCGTTCCTGCACTTCAACGTGCTATCATTTTTAGAAGACGTATGGGTGAGTTCTTCATTATTTCGCAACCTTGTTCCTTATCTTCTTTATTATCACTGCTTACGGTTTCAATCCCTCTTTTACATGCAGTCCTTTTCTCGTTCACATTACATACAGCACTATTGCCAGTATGATCATGATCATTCTATTTTTCCTGCTTTATTACAACCTCACGTCTTTCATAAGAGTTAACAATATTTTTTACCGTCTCATGGATGACATCGTCAACTGTTAGGTCAATTATGTCATCATCTTCCTCTGTCAATCTATCTACATTGTTCATAACATATATATATATTTTTTCACTTGTCATTCTATCACCATTATTGTAATGTTATATATTTTAGTTAGTTATTGCCGTTATTATTTTTTTGAAAGTTTAGTATTTACTGTTTCCTATTTGACTTAAGTGGTGGGAAATTTTTTTCTTAGTTTTGACTTTTTTTCGCTGGTTGCTGTTGATTGTAGTTCTCTCGGAAATATTACCACCATCTTCCGCTTGAAAAAACGGCTTTTATTTCGTTTTCAACGTTAATAATAATATATCTCGATATCTCATTTTCAGACCGTCCATACACTCCCCCTCCCTTACACTGAAGATATTTATACGTGACTAAAATTTGTGCCCTGCTGTGTCACGTGCCTGCGGTTTCCGGAGAACCATGGCCACCATTTCTTTACAAATACAGCAGACTCAGAATACACAATATTCGTCCTCTTTATTACATGAAGAATACAGTTCTCAATCTGTACCCCCGTTACGAAAACAGGGGTACACCCTATTCCGTAATCACACAAATTTAAGAACGTGTTCAGAACGGCTGAAACATGCTTTTTCTAATATAGAATCACTCTTAAAAAAAATTAAAATTAAAAACCAATTTCAGATAATAAATGAAGGAAAATGAAAACCAACCATTGCAAAATAAAATGTACCGTTACAGTTCTGATTGGCCAACATTTACTGAGAGGAACACGTGTTGCGGGAAATGGATTTTTTCAATTTCCCACATCCCCACCTCTTGACCTGACCGTTAGTTCTCCAATTTACTCCTTTTTTGAAATTCATCTCCCCACGTCAATTCATCAATTCTCATCCTCCTGCCTTCCTTCACACCTCAAACACCTCAAGGAGCTAGAAATGTCTATTCTTTTCGTGTCTTCACCTACGTCCACTATCTATAAATTTTTTTTCTACAATCGAAAGTCTTATCTCACCCCATTCACCCCTCCTCACCCCCTTTTTTTAAAACCCTGCTCCCTCAGAGTCACCACTGCATTCAGAATGAACCTGTCACCTGAAGATCCTCCGCCACCACCAAAAATAGATCCTTTTATACCAGCATTAGTGCTGACTGCAATAATAGGGTATACATTAATAATACTTTACGATTATCTTCGATCATGGGGATACATTTAATAAGGAATTCTTTTGCCATCATAAGCGAAAAATCCACCATTATCATCTTGTACAACAGAATCCAATACATCCAATAACCTATTGGCAGCTACATCAACATCTTGTAGTTGAGTAGTAGGAACACGCTTCTGAAATGGTTGTGATAGGTCTGTACGCACAGTACCTGGATGAAGTGATATGCAAATTATACCACGACGGCCTAATTCAATTGATATGGTTTTCATTGCTTGATTTTGTCCTGCTTTTGAAGAACGATATGATAACCATCCACCTAAATTATTATCGCTTATACTTCCTACTTTTGCACTTATCGTAGCTAATATTGATGGCGTTCTATTTGTTTTTCGATTTGTTATCATCATTGGTGATAAATGTTTCGCTACTAATACTGGTCCCATCAAATTTACTTCTAATGTACGACGCATAAAGTCAATATCAACTTTTGATAATGATGTTTCAGGCATGTGACCATCAACATGAAGAATCCCAGCACTGTGAAAAAGTAAATCTATACGTGGATTATCACTCAATGCTTTAACCTCTTCTGCAGCTTTCATAATCTACATATATATTATACAACACGAATTAGAATTTCATTAAACGATAAAAGAAAGAAAAGAATAAAAGAAAGAAAAGAAAAAACGACTTACCGAACGTTCATCACAAACGTCCATTGGAAGGAGAGTGAATCGATCAGGTATGAATTGCCATAATGCACTTAATGCACCAGCTTCATCTACATTACGACATGTAGCAACGATATGTCCTTTCCATCTTCCTACAAGAGCTTGAGTGACAGCCAATCCTATACCTCTGCTAGCTCCAATGATTACAGCGACTGCATCTTTATCTGCGTTTCTTACAATAGCTTGTTTCGTAGGAGATACCTTCAGATCATTCAATGGTGATGAAGCAGAAGCAGAAGCAGAAGCAGAGGCAACACTGAACGTTCTACTGACGTTGCTTCGATGATGTCTTTGAAGGTTATTTTGTAAGGATGATGGAAAAAGTGTCCTAGAGCAAAGAAGATGTAGACGAAGAAGAAAAGGAGTACGAATCATATTCGATGAACAGATCTGAGATGATGATGTTACAAGTGGTGGTGATAGTAATTGAGGGTGGTATGATGTGCAGAACGCTTGGTAAGGGGTATATACAATGGGTGATGATGAGGTTGTCGATAGACAAGATGAAATAGAATTATTCATCAGTGAAGTTGGTAGGATTGGTGCTTCACTAATTATGTTTTGTCAACATTGATTCTGGGTAATCGCAGGGATATCGATGGTATCATGACATAAGAAATTGGATATTTTTAGACTTTTTGAAATAGGAATTCCTAAATTTATGTGCCATCCCTAGATTTTGCATGAATGGCGCTCATTAAATTTGGATTGAGTTGATCTAAATGGAACGGATCAAATACAGTAATTTCAATTCATTAATGGGCCAATTATGATGTGCATACCACAACAATCCCAAAAAAATGCTGTAAGCATTGAAAATCCAGCCCTAAAAATTGTTTTTTTTAATTAGTTCTGGAATTTTATAGGAATTTACAACGGCTCAGGATGTCGAAACAGTTGAAGTGTTTGCAGCTCTGATCCTTGGAGTGTACGATTCCCAGGATCGATTTTAGTAGTTGCTGGCTTTTTTTTTATTACTACTCCAATGAAATCTTTGAAAGATCTACAGGGCAAGTACCATTGTTGTGTTTGGGTGAGCTAATCACTCCTATCAAAATTGATTCACAATGTTCAACTCCCACGCTAGAGCTAATAGAGTCTAAACCTAAGCGTGTAACCCCAAAAGGGACAATGGTCGGAATTCAATCAATTCAAGTATTACTTCATGGCACAAAATAATTTGAATGCTTCTAATCCTTAAATTGAAAGCTATGCTTTCAATGTAAAGGTGTACGACGTGAGACAAAGACTCATTGAGTCTAATTGACTGCAGTATATAGATAGTCGGATATCTCCCGGAGAGACAGGAAGATGAGAACACCGATGAAACGGATAAAACATTCTCACATCTATGGATTTCGATGAGGGGTATTGAACCGAACATATTAGCATTCAATGACTCCCGTAAGGACTTTGACGGGAAATTTTATATCTCGATGTGACAATTCAATTCCAAATGAATTCTAGCCAGCCGTCATTTAAATAATGACAAATTTTTAGCAGTCAACATCTTCATTGAAGCAAGAAGAAAATTTCCCCTATCACCTTTATCGTATTTGCAGAGCAGAAGTAGTTTTGGACGATTGCAACCCTAGACTTTTGTCCAATCCAATGTCACCAACAACCAACTCTTAACTGTCAGTACACAATATTTTAACAAAAAGGAGGACTGGCTACATTATTAATTGACGATTTTTACTTGGATGTAATTTACATTATGGTGAAGAAATCGAAGAGGTGGGATTCAGATTCGTTCAATAAACATTGATCTTTGATCTATTCTGTGCGCGGGTACGAATTGACCGCCATTTTGGAGTAGAACCCCCTGACCTTGCAGTAAGGACAGGGGTTTCAATAGCAAAACGGCGGTCAATTCGTTGTGACCCAACATGCCCAACATGGACCTTTGAGTGAGAACAATGTTCTTGTGTTTTCAGACTGAGCGGATCAAAGGGTTTGATCTTTGGCACTCTGTACAGTAGGTGCTGTATCAATCCCATTTTCGTTGCCACGTTATTATTGATAAAATCTCAAAATCTGATGCAGCCTAATCTGAATGCAGCCTCCCACCTTCGAACATGGAATCTCACCACAGCGAAAAGTCAAAAAAAGACTCAGAAAGTTGCTTTGTTTTTCTTATTGAATAACATGTCATTCCATTTTCAACCCTCAGCGTTTGTTACTGGCTCTCTCACCCCTCAACTACCCCTGAGCGATAGGCGGTTTCAGTCCCGTTCAACATGCCCGCAAATTAGGCACACACCAGTGTATATGGGCCGACGCAGTGATAAAATCAAGGGTCGTAAAGATGCCCAAACCATGGCAAGAACAAAAGTTTTTGCACGCATTGGGTAAGCATTCTATTATAACTGATTCAATCATATAACGCACACATCAATCGTTTTTTGAAAAAAAGCAAAACATCATCTCTAATCAATTGCTTATTTTATTCAATAAAATATCGGACTATGAATGAACAAAAACAAACAAAAATGTTTTAACTACAGAAAGACTATCACAATGGCGGCTAAGGCTGGAGGACCAGACCTGATAACAAATAAAGCATTAGCAGATGCAATAGAAGCAGCACGTGCTGTAAGTTTCCCTAAAGATACAATGCAAAAATCTATTGAACGAGCAACTAGTGGAGACCAAGCTGATTTCAAAGCAAGTTCATTTGAAGCTTACGGACATGGAGGTGCAGCTATCTATATAGATGTATTAACTGATAATTCAAATCGCGCTGCCGCTGATATTCGTACGGCTGTTAATAAAAGTGGGATGAAAGTTGCATCGCCTGGTAGCGTTGCATTTAATTTTGAACGTCGTGGTGTAATAAGAATTCCGAAAGAATCTGTCAAGGATGAAGATGAATTATTAATGGATGCTATTGATGTAGGTGCTGAAGAATGTGAAATTGATCCTGCGGATGAATTTAACTTTCGAATTATTGCACAACCTACTGATTTCAATGGAATGATCAATGGATTAAAAGAAAAAGGATATGAATTTGAATTGCCTCAAGTGGAAATGACACCAAAGACGTGGGTTGAAGTTAGTGAGGACGATATGGATTTAAATATGGTGGGTGTAGATGCGCTACAAGCACTTGATGATGTCGATGGTGTATACATTAACGCATTAACAAAGTAAATGAACAACACAAGAAATTAAAATGAAGTACAATTTTAGGTAGTGCCGAGTGTTAATGATGAAATGAGCTTTTGTGCAGCGTGTATTGAGTGTGTTTTTTTTTAACGGTATGGAAGGTCTGGCCAACGAGTTAGACCGTAACGTAGACGACCATGATGAGGTTTCTTAGGAACTTGTTTAGCATGCTCTGTGAGAATTCGTTCAACTCTGACGAGATGGATGACTTTTTCAACCATTCCCCATGTAACAGGTCCATCCTTGTGCACACGTGTGTGTGTCGGTTTACGCAAACCCAACGCCTAGGTAGTAAAAAGGAAACCGACATCCATAGTCGCTGGTTAATAACGAAGAGAGATAAAGCAAGAATGTAAATTGTTGATTGGTGTATTGTGTTGGATAGGTCTGTGTCGGCTTCAAAGTTAGCTGTGTAACGTACCTCAACGACCTTCCGTTGTGCTTTAGGAGTTCCGATGGTGCTGCGGATCAACGTAACCGCCAACTTGGTGTTTCGAAGCACATCTGATGACTTCAGCATTGTGAAAAAATTCTTTGACTGCTCG
>JAULBU010039784.1:0-14715 GCA_032358235.1 Odonthalia washingtoniensis | reverse complement strand
GGTACATAATTGAGCCTTTGTTAATTTCAAGAGCTTGGTAGTTTTTGTTAGTGATTTAAATTCTGCTGGGATAGTTGGTTTCTTACCTGGCACAATTATTTGGATGTGGCCGCAAATGTCTGGATGTGTATAAAAACTCCGACATATTTTACCAGTGCGCGTTGCCTGCTGAATTCCTGTTGATTTGTTGCAATAGGTAGTTTTTCGATCTTGTCTTATTGATGCACTACATACTCATTACCTTTGGTTGTAATTGTGATGCCGTTGAAATACGTGGGTTTGTTGAGAGGGTGGTTATTGGTTTGCAGGGGAATGTATTCGATCCTTCTTCTTCATACGTCCAAAATTGAGTAGCACCGAGGCCGAGCGAGTAGCCTACTTGCAGAAGAATTAGTCCCTCCAAGGAGTTGTTTTTTCTACGGATTATCATGCACCGGACTGATCTTGCTTTCGTAATGTTCTGGGTGTCAGTTTGATTGGATAAGTATGTCAAGTACTAGTGAAGTCCGGATTCTGGTATCACGTACAATGGATTTACTACTTTCAAGACGAATCTCTTTGGTAGTCCAAGATATGCTGGTGCTCGTATATAGACTTATCTCTCAACATCCGAGTGGGATTGAATGTATGCTAGCGTAATGTCACGCGTATATGTTCTCAATCCTGGCATCGATGCTGTAATGGACAGGGCGATGCGCTGAGAAAATCTGTGGAAAGATGGGCCTTTGTTGCTTTGATATTGCCCCGCCGTGTGAATAGTTTTAAGCGACAAGCCTGGATTTCTTCTTTAACTTTTCTCCCACCTTTTTTCAATTCGTGTACAAATATTGAGTTGAATATTCTCATCGATGATCTCACAGTAGACTCCTGTACAGGGACGAAGGTACCATTTTGTAGGAGACCATTTAATTCGTCGTTCCGAGACTGTACAAAGGCAGTTTCTTCAGCAGAACCTCTTTTTCTTGGATCTTCCGCGGTTTATATCGAATGTCGATCTTCCTTTAGGTTCTGTGAACGACGTCTGTTTCATCATTTGAGAGTTCTACTTGCTCATTATCGTCTAAGTCAGAGTCCTTTCCCCGAAGTCGTGATCGTACCCAAGGTCACACGCATGTGATTCTGAATATTATGCGTCCACGTGGTAGTTGCACCCCGATTGTTTTTATCGTCCATGGAAATGAACTTGAAGGGACCTTCCCAAAGTTTAGTTTTTGTCGGATATACCAAAACTGGTGATCCACTTTGGAGGTTTAAGAGATCCTTACTTGTTTCATTTCCTTGAGCATGTTGGTTTGTTTTAATGCGAAATTGATTCGTCGGGCTACTTGCTCCTTCTGGACTACTTTCTTTGCATCATATTTTGCGTGCTGTAGATCAAGTTGTGTGGGTGACGGTGATTGTCTGGCTGGGCTTGGTAAGGCTCCGAACACGAGTAGCATAGGGCAGAGTCCCTCAGGTCCTATCGTCTTGTTTGAAGCATAGATATCCATCTATAGACATTCATCGTCATTGACATCGGATTTCTCTAGATTTGTTCGGATATTCAAGTATGCCTTCTCTAGAGGTGCATGGTATCTCTCGACTGGTACGATCGAACCAGGGTTCTCAATCGGAACTTCCTCCATTAAACTTCCGGTGGCATCATAATTTCGCTTCATCTCTTTAGAGATATAAGCAGAACCTTGATCTACGTTCAGGAAATCTAGTGGGCCCATGTAAGTTAGGATCCATAGATTCCTGACACATTTCCAGATTTAGTCGGTGGATTGGTTGCGCAGGAAATCAGCAGCACTGAAGTGTGTGCTTTCTTATACCATGTGTAGTATTGGTCTGTTATTTATAAATGTCGTATTGACGATAAAGCGGTATTGAGGATAAAGCGGTGGTTGAACCGCAACTGTTCAGTACCAATTGTCAATTGGAATCGTCGTGGAGATTCGGAGTTCTTATGGCAGATATTGTAGTCATCGCTGATCTTTTCTAGCTCTTTCTTGGTATTTTGTTGGAGACCCTGGGTGCTTGCCCTACGTAAAAGATGTTATGTCGCTTTGAATTATGGATGGCTAAACCCACGATGTATTCTCCGTAGATCATCTACGATGTAAATGGCATATGGTATATCTTTAGATGACCATTTTCAGATGGAAAAGAAGGTTTCTAGTGCAAGTGGCTGCTTAAGGTTGACAACGTGGATATAACTACTCTGCAGGCTGATAACCAGTTTTTTTGCAACATATCCTTGTTGGATAGCAAGGGAGGGCACTCATTCTTCATAACTGAAAAATTTACGTCGATGATAATTTCGAGTTTGGTGAATGGAATCTGTGTCGTGACTTAGCCGATCACCTCCTCCAAGCCTTCTATTCCTCCAAGTCCCCGCTTAGGGGACTGCCTGATTGGAATCTTTCGACCAAATTCTTTCTCGTATAATTTGTACTGGAATTAGCTCATGACTGATTTGAGATTCGCACCAGTATCGATGTTGACCTCTTGAAATTTCCAACTTTATAGTCCTTCAAGTGACGGTGCATGATTAAAAATGCTGGTGCCATATCTCCTTCATATATTCGCCTATGTCTAAATGAATTATTTGAAAGTGTGGATTCGAGGGATGAAGCGTCTTATGTAGACATCAATACAATGTCATTTTCATCCTTATAATCCCCTTCATCTATCCATCTTGCTCCGTCATTCTTGTCACTATCGTCGTCACACATCTTCATGTTTACAACTGCTGATAAATCCTCCACCTTGAGGTGGGCCTTTAGGTGTTAAGATTTTAATCTGTCGATCGCTTTCTTTACTTCTTCTTTACTGTGCCTCTTATTATCCCTATCGCTCTTCCCGCATACAAAGAAACCCTTGACACCCCTCATCCAGTCTGGTGTCGATGTGACATCAATGTTCCAATTCGCGCGACGACTGGATGACGATGGTGGACGGGATGAAGATGGTCACGATGGAGGACGACAACGGGATGGAGATTATCGACGGAAGCAAAACAAGGGATGATGATGATGTACTGAAGAAAGAAGACGGGATGGAAATGATGGAGAGAAGTGAGAAAACGGGATGAGGATGACGGATGGAAGAAAGATGACGGGATGGAGAAGATAAACGGACGATAAAGACGGGACGAAACGATGAAGACGGGAAGGCGGTGAGAAATGATGTGAAGCGGGATGGTGATAGGGATGGACGATAGGATAAAGTTAGGAATACGGTGACCGAAACGCAAGAAACGTCAAGATGATGACATAGAAGGATGATAAAGACGAACAGCGAAGGGCAGAAAAGAGAACAAAAACTAGTGGAATACGATCTAAAAATCACGGGGATGACAAATCATGCGTAACAGGCCGAAACCTATGTATATCGGTAATAATAATAAAGTGTCAAGAATTACATTCGAAAGGTATACACATGGAGATGATCGCGCAATGCTGTATGCTGTATCTCTGCATAAAATTATTAAATAACATTCAGGTAACGAATGACACTTTCATAACGCACACTTCCAATTAGAAAGAACACACGTTAGTAATTCTATTCACAACAATATGATTATTTGACACGTGTATTTATTTTCGACATGGAATCATTCTTGATTCCAGTATACGTACCACGCCGCACCGTGGTGTAGAACATTTACCGAATAAAAAGTAGACGTATTTGCACAGATCACCAGTATACTGAATTCGCAATACAACTAGAGATTATTGAACATCAGGGAAAGGGAAACCAGGACCACACGCGCGTACGGGCGACTAATCATCAACGCGTATAGCAAAGGACAATTCAACGATTGTTTGTCAACATCGAACCAGGTAGGTTGTCGAGAATACTAGCGTATTCTTTTACTTTGAACGTACAAAAGGGCTTAGTTTCATAAGGGCGATAGTACCATTTGAGATCGATACAAACTGTCTCGACGAAATCAAGAACTTATTCACTTACCAAATTCGATATTCACTTATTGAATAAAACCATTACTACTGATAGTTTACCCCCTTACCAACTTTGATAGCTCCTATTAGTTTATTTATCTTTAATAGCGCGATTTACGTTATTGTTTATTCAATTATTATCTTTATTTGTTTACTTTATCGTTTGATAAAGGAAATAAGACAAGAGCAACAGTTTAAACTTTTTATAATATATATAAATGATGACTCAGTCGGGGAAAATAAAGGTAATAAATTAAAAATGGACAGGGCTCAGAAGGAAAGTAAAGAGACAAGACAATCTATAAAGCAGAAAGGGAAGGATCCAATAGATCCAATAAAGATAGGAGAAACAACATCGTCCGATGAAGATCAGAGGCCAACACCAAGAAGGGAAGAAGAAGAAGAGCCAGACATATCAGAAGCTATCTCTAACCCAAGACCATAAACACCAGTTACGCCACGCGGGGAGGATGACCAGAGGACAAAGACACATTTAACTTTGACCAAAACTCGTCAGACGACCCAGACCCCCTCCCAAGATCAGCAAAGCCAGAATAGGAGAAAAGCATACAGTCCTTACTCATGTATATCGACGAGATGTCGGACGCATACGAGAAGACATGAATAAAAGTGGAAAGGTTATGGAGAGACTTTAGATCAGCACTCAGATACAACACCATGAAGGCATGGCCAAGAAGAATAACCCACATCTGTACCGAACTATTATTCATCAGAGGAGTACATGTAGATGACGATCCACATGTGGCAATGACCCAAAACATTATCAAGCTACTATACAGGAAGAAGCACCAACCTGTGGAGGATCTTAAACCAAAAGAGGATTAAGAGGTGTCGGAGGAAGACAAATTCATAAAATAATACCAAAATTACCAGAAACAAAAGTCAGCCAAACTTCCATTTGTACATTCTGATCGCCAGCACTTCTTCAAACCAGATGAAGAAAAGGAGAAAACAACAGTAGAACGTCACCATACTATAAACCTGATTAAGACCAAGGGAAAATCAAAGAGGAGGGAAGGGAATATAACATTCCAACAAGGAATCCAATGTGAGATGGACTACCAAGCGAAAAAAGCGATAGTGGCGGTGGTAGTAGGAGAAGGAGCGATTACAAAACACCAAGACATCCGCCAAGAAGTGAAGAACGACCCAGAAGAAACGATGGAAACGATCAAGAAAGGAAGAAACGATTGTAAACGAGCGGAATGATCAGGAATTCAATGTGAAATCCCAGTTTGGAGGTGTCAAACAGGCCGGTGCCGATTGGAAGACGCCGTGATTTATGTATAAAAGGGAAAAGAAAATGTGAATGTATGATTGATTTTTAGTGTCAAAGGATCTAATAATGTAAGTGGAGAAAGGTAAGGGGCAATCACGCAGTCTGTTAACGGAGAGCGGGGATTTAGGTGATCTGATACAGTTAAGTAACTTCGCAATCTTCCTAAACCTAGGGCACGTTGATGGCCTCGTAGATTCTATTGCAATCAAAAAAGATAGTTAAACAGCTACCCGTGGATCACCTTTCTCCCTGCGGCAGGTATCAATTGCCCAGATTCGTGTTCGAGTTCAGTTTTCTCTTTGCTCCAGTAGATCGATCTTTCGACGTTTTTGTTTACTTCCTTTCGGAATGTGGTGGCTAATGCTGGGGGGTGTCTGGTTGTTGTAAAATGTCTACCGATTTTATTAAATTTCCATTCGAGTTTCGAATGAGAGTATGTATAATAATTTCCGAAAATAAAGAGGAAGAATCAACACGTGTAATGTGAATTTTGCTAATTCTTATCTTGAATAGCTAAAGTAACATTGATTCTAATCAAATGAATTCTGAATCATAAAACTAGAGATCACACGTGTCGTGACTTGTCACCGTCCAACGTTTCGATTATACAGTGTCATTTTCTGTATCTTATGTGACTTGATTTTTTGTACATTGTAAGGCTGTAGGTGTGCCGCGTACCCGGGTAGGTCATTCATTGTTGCTTTTCTTATAATGAATTTTTCTCATTTTCTATATAATTTTCACCTTATCGTTGCGGTTCTCTCTTCTCCGTTTCATTCATCAATTGTCATCATCATCCTTTTCTTATTTATTTTGATATTCACCTTATCATTGTCTTCCTAACTATACTTTTCTGCGTATTGATTTCCTCCGGTTTATCCGTCGTCATTATCATCAATCTCCTCCATCCTCATCCATCTTACTTTATCCATTATCGTCCTCATCCGTCTCCGTTAGTCATCCTCATCCATCCTCGTTCGTCATCCGCATCATTATCATCTATGGTATCACACGAACCGTCGGGATGTCCTCGAATCGAGTTACTCGATTCGACAGAGGAAACTGAGATGAATACCTCGACGACTGTATTAATATCTTTAATACATTAGCGGATATGTGTGAATTCGACGGGGAATAGAAATTTAAATCAGCACCAGTCATGCTGAAAGATGATGCACTAAACTATTACGCTAGCAACGTAAAGGAGTGCAAAGATTTCAACAAAACCATAAGTATAATGAAAAGTTGGTATATAAGTGATTAAAAGAAGTAAAGAATACTTACAACTTGGCAGAATATGAAGTTATCAGATGCCTTCGCTGAAGACCCAAAAGAATCCGAAGTAAACTTCTTCAGAAAGTTCACAGGAGAACTTCAGACACTTCAAAAAAAATTGGACCTAAGCAATCACTCCGAAGGATTTTTGAGGGATCTACTCCTCAAAGCCGTAGACGTGCCAAGTATTCAAACACAGCTGAGAGATCGGATGACCAGGACCAGTTTGCAAGCCATCAATAGAGTAGCGAACCACTTATCAGACAAAGCCAACTCGGAGGTAGTAATGAAGCATGAGTTGTGACTTTTGATGACGAAGAAGTCAATTACAGCTTGGAAAAAGCCTATGCAGGAGATGCGAAAGGGGCGCTAAAGAAACCTTGGAAAACTCAAGGGGCCAAATACAAACGAAACAGAGGGAAGCGATTGGTATCAAAATGGATGAGAAGCGGAAAAGAATGCTCCGTCTGCGGTCAAGACCACAGAGCGAAAAACAAACATAGCATAGAAGACGGCACGGTAGACACCGACAACCTGAAAGGAAAACACTCGCAAGTACTGCTAACCATAGAAGATTTGGATGAGGTGATACTTGTGGTTGCGAGCCTAGAAGACGATGACTCAGACCCAGACTCAGACTCAGATGACGCAGATTGGATCTAAAAAGAGGAAGATGATAACGACTCAGACTTCATAATGATGAACTCAGAAACAGCCACCAATCTAGAGATTTCACTCTCTAACAATGCGTACATAAATGGAAGGTTATAAGACGCGGATATATCGACGGAATTCATTGCAATGAACAATTCTATCAGGTGAAAAGGAACTACGAACTTCAGTGGCATCACCATTGATACAGCAGCAAACTGGAGGTCAGTAATGTGTAAGCAGCAATATGTTACGTATGAGGGGGAGTTCGGAGGACGAATACCAATAAGGCTATATAACAAGAGGAGCTCTAAAGGTATCGGAGGTCCAGGGAAAGTGGTAGGTGAGGAAACGATCCAGATCCCATTTCATCAGTTGAACATGATAATCGAGGTAGATTGCGCGATAATGGAAAAAGACTGCCCATCTCTTCTCAGTAATAGGGACATGATTGAAAGAGGTTTAGACATTAGTCTACAGGGATATACCTGTATATATGCGACCGCCACCAACTAATTGTCCTGGAAATGTATTTGTATATCTACGAATGTAGTGAAAAGAATACGCCATTCGTACTATACACACAAGGTGAACCTACCACAACTCACAGGGGATTTGGTCACCAATCAATAGATGCTAGCCATAAACTGCTGTGGAGAGCAAGTAAAGAAAAGCTAGAAGAGAAGGTACTGAAAGAGATAAAGAAGATAGTAGAAGACTGTGCTAAATGCAACCGAAACGGATCAAAACCGAGGAGATTTAGACTGACATTGGGGACGGATGAATTCAGATTTAACCATAGAGTAGTGGTAGATATGATGTTTGTAAACTACAAACCAGTCCCACACCTCGTGAATAAAAGCACCCACTTCACAGCAGCTTGTTTTCGCAAGAGCCAAACAACAGCGGAAGTATGGAAGTATATATAAAAGATGTGGTTTATGACGTATATGGGGCCTCACTCCGTTGATCAAGGTACGAACTACGATTCCAAGGAGATGAAAGGGAATGTTAAAGCCGCCGGACTAACAATTTAAGAAGTACCAATCGAGAACCCCGGATCGATTGGGATTGTCGAGAGGTATCAAGCCCCTCTTCTTGCAGCAAACACCAAGATCATAAAGTCTTTGAAGAGAGACGAAGCCACGGAAAATGATTGCCTACAAATGGCGGTATACGCCAATAATGCTACTCTAGGCCCAGAAGGTCTTTGACCCATGATGTTGGTTTTCGGTGCAATTCCTAACCCTACTAGAACCTGTCCCTCACTGACTCAGTTCGAACGCCAGAGAGCTATGGAAGAAGCAATGAGGATAGCCGAACATGAGCAAGCAAGGAGATGAATAGCGTTAGAAATAAGATATACAGAGGGGCCTAACGCAAAAGAAATTTCTGAAAGATTACAAAACCCGCCATCTAGGTCACTGGTCCTTATTTACCGTACCACATCTAAAACGTGGGAAGGGCCATACAGGTACATATCCATAAAAAGAGAAACAGTCGTCGTCCAATTTGAAAGAGGCAGCCAAAATTTCAGGTCCACATGCGTAAAGCCATGGACCCGATCAAAACTCAAACCGCAGGACCCGGAAAATGATGAGAAAGAATCACACGATGCCAAGGACATGATCATAATCGATGATGATTCACCAGGTGAGAACGACGTCAACATCATAGATGAGATAGACAAAACAATCACACCAGACAAAATACTGGAACAAAAGTCAGGCAAGCTTAAAGCCAAGAGAGTATTTATGGAAGAAAAAGCATTCGCGGTATCCGGGAAACAAGAACTGGAGGGCTCTTACGAGACGGCACCTCTGTGGCACTACACGAAAGGGAAGCCAAGGGAATCGAATATTCGGAGCTCGTTTTGTTGAAGAACTGAAGAAGGTGGGGGATAGATTGAAGAAGAAAGGCAGGTTAGTTGCAAAAGTATTCAGAAAACTAAGCGACATCCATACGAACGAAAGCACCAACAGTCAAACGATTCTCACAAAGGGTTGCACTATCCATCGACGCATCTATACAAACTCTCAAATATTTAACCAGAGACAAAAATCAGGCATACATTCAATCCAAATCGCTACTTGAAAGAGAAGTTTTCATACTAGCACCACCGGAACTAGGACTACCATAAGGGTACATCTTAAAAGTTATCAAACCGCTATACCGCATCTCAGAATCAGGCCTCCAATGGTACATGACATACTTATCACACCACCTGGAGAACCTCAAGATGAAAAAGAGCCAGGCTGATCCATTTGAACTGATTAGAAGGAAAAAGGTAAACTTGAAGGGTTGATACTCCTTTAGGTGGATGCCTCTTTAGGCTTTGGTACCAGATCATTCCTAAACTAGGAAGATAACGCATTACTTAAATTTAGATGAAAACCTAGAAAGAAATTATCAAATAAACCGACGACGTTCAACGGGATCAATATCAAACCAACCAAGAAGAGACAACTCCGCATAGACCAAACAGAAAAGATAGACAGACTAACAATACTGGTCACACAGAAGGATTTCACGAGCTAAAGAGCTCTCGCGCAATAAACAGGGGTAAATATGAGACCCGAAATCTGCGTACCTGTCCAATTAGTAGCTCCTGGCAACAAACCAACCACAAACGCAGGATACAAATCACTTAAAAAACCATCGACTTCCTCAAGGAAATCAAGGACCAGGGATTAATATACGTAAAACTCTACCTCAATATAGAACGGATAGTGCTACTTACCGATGATTACTTCGCCAACACCGAAGGAATAAAATCACAACTTAGCTATCTTATACTTATAGTGGAAACTCACGTAAACTGCAACGTGCTGCATTATGGAAGTAATAAGTGCAAGGGTATAGCCAGATAAGTTATGGACGCTAAAATACAGGAGCTCATATTAGAAAGAGCCCTAAATATGGAAGCTATGATCGATAATAGGACAGTTTTAAACGTCATTGCCAAGGATGGTACTACTTCGCAGCGACACTTGATAATTGATATTATTACGCTGCGTAGAAGTGTCGAATAACAGGCCGCAGACAAATGGCTACTACTACGTTTATTGGTTTATGTCTTAAGTGAGCGAGATTTGTGCAAAATGTGAGATATTTATAGTTCGTGTATTGCCGCAGTTGCAATGATAGTGGGGTTGAACTTAGTTCTGATATACCTGATACTGATACAGACGTCCTAGTCGGAGGCTACGTTAATAGTCTCCCTCGGCTCTGGGTTCGCAGCAGATCGATCGATGCACACGTATAAGGTGTGGGATCGATTTTCTCCTGACGTTGAAATTGATCAACTCAGTGGTCGTTGTGGATTGAGTTTCCCATTTCCAGGTTGTATCGACTGGTTAGATGCGACCACTGATCCGGTTTCGAATTGGTTCTTTGGGGTTTTACTTATGTCTAACTTTTTATTGTTTTCTTTCATTTTAGGAGTCTGAGAATGATGTATATATATCGAAATAAAGTATAATTCGAACTTAGTCGTAGAATGTGGATACACGTGTCGTAGAATCCTTTTGAAACGTGTGAGTGAGAAATAATCGTTCTTTCAATTTGGACGATTTGAATCATTCCGTTCGATACTGTAGTGTGTGTGTTGGAATGTAAAATCATTCGCTATCTGAAATAGCTATCTGAAAAAGTGTGTCATTGTCATCCAGATAAATGAAGTGTACACAGTTTGCTGTGGCCCTGCTGTCATCCTTGACACTGTGTATCCTCTGTCATACTCTTGCCTTTTTAGCGCGGATTTTACTTCCCCATTTGGTTTGTTCCATTTCATGTCACCGTCGTCAAGATGATATTTTTACCAATATCAATGTTACCACTTTATTCATAGACAGAGCCCTCGTATGACTCATATCCATCATCAGATTATCGTCGTCGTTATCATCCTTAAAATCATGTTGTCGTCATCGTTATCAATTCAATATAATCATCGTTATCATATTCTACATCGTCATGTGGCATCATAGATAGTCATTATTATCAAAGTTGTTTTTATGCAACTATATAATTACTAAAACATATCATCATCATCTTCATATTATCGCTCCAGTCATTTCAACATGTCATCATCATCTTTATATCATCTTTCCCTTCCTTGTCGATTTATTATTCAACATATCCCCATCATTCTTTATATCATCGTTATCATAACCATCAATTATATTTTCACATATCATATTCTTTATCATTGTTCCCGTCATCGTCATTTATATTCAGCATATCATCATTCTTTGTCATAGTTCCGTCATCATAGTTTTTATCAGTATATCGTCATTCTTTATCATCATTCCGTCATCATCATCTTTATAATAACATATCATTGTATTTCCTGCACCATCCATCATCATCGATCTATATCGACATCTAGTCATCACCTGCACCATATCATCTTATACCTCATCATCATCTTTCTATTCCTTTCGATCCACAGGGTTTGGTACGTCACAGAAACGGCTCTACTACCTCTCAAATCATTCGATGATTCGACAAAAAGTTATGACATCGGCGAACTTGAACGAATGGCATGGATTCCGGGTGTAGACAATCCAGCTGATCTATTGACAAAACCAGCCATCAGTATAAAATCCCCATTATATATCATCATGAAAACCAACATGTTCCACATAAAACGAGAAGGTTGGGAAACGTAGCACGAAAATAAGGAGCCTCGAGTGTTAATGTGACATAGATGCTCCAAATTTCGCGACGACGGGATGAAGAAGGTGGACGGGATGAAGATGGTGAAGATGGAGGATGACAACCGGATGAAAATTATCTATGGAACCAAAAAAAGGGATGATGATGATGGACTGAAGAACGAAGACGGGATGGCGATGATGGAGGGAAGTGAAAAACGGGATGGGGATGATGGATGGAAGAAATACGACGGGATGGTGACGATCAACGGACGATCAAGACAAGGCGGAAAGATAAATACGGATGAAAATGAGACGGGACGACGGTGAGAAATGATGTAAAGAGGGATGATGATGGGGATGGACGATAGGATAACGTTAGGAAAACGGTGAACGATAAGCAAGGAACGTCAAGATGATGAAATAGAAGGATGATGATGACGAACAGCGAGGGGAAGAAAAGGGAAGAAAAACTAGTGGAATACGATCTAAAAATCACGGGGATGACAAATCATGGGTGACAGATTGTCAGAATGCGAGATTTCTTATCTTCCGAATTTTACCATATTCTTAACATTGTCATCGCTTCACTATATGTTTAGTTGTTCTTAGCAATTGTTACAAAATAACTTTGAGAATCATCGCAGAGAATCAGGGGTACCGTCTTTAGTTTATCTTTATCGTCTACCTTGCACATCAATGCCAAGGTCTGAAACATAGTAATGGTGTTGTCTATATTCTCGTCCTAAGTACCTGGGAAGCCGTCCTTGCTGACGAAGGATCTTATTAATACGTTTATATCTTGGAAATTATTATTTTTGTCTTCGACATTGTTATAATCGCCTCTTAACTCTCCGTTAAACAACCTGTGAAAAGCACTGTCGGCAGCTTCTTCATATTTCTCATCTCTTCTTAGGTCTGTATCAGTTTTTGAGTCATTTCTTCTCTTCGATCAACTACTGTCATCGCAAGAGGGGTTATATTTTGGAGGCCCCGGTGCTGAGATTGGAGTTGTTAGTACTGGTTTATCTTCTTCTTGGCCCGAATCTTCTTTTCTGGTCTCGAACCAATATTTAATTTCAGGATGTACATAGCGTTCCGGTTTATTTTCCATTCTTTGGTACTATCTCTTCATCTTTCTCTTTCTTCGTTGTTCTATGGTACTCTATTTCTTCATTTTTCCCTCTCTTCATCCTCTACCCTTTTGGGGCGTATCCGGTGGGTGGATTATAATCATCCCTGAAATGGAAGTTTATTATATATTATGGCTTCCGAATTTCTTGCTAATACCGACGGATAATCCTCTTTACTTCAGAAAATGATGCCATCTGATCACCATTTCCCCATCCAACAATAAGATGCTCTGGGGTCTGAATTCTTTCACAAAATCGGACCATAAGTCTTCAGCTTCAATATATATATCTATAAATGTATTATACATTCATGTCGAGTAAGAATTTATCTGGTTCAGGTATTTTTACTTCTCAGCATCCGTGGAGTTGTACGGAAATGGTTCTGGGTCGTCAAAAATATGGGCATATTTTCCTATCTCCTTTTCGCTCTCCTCCGCTTCTTCCTATATTGCAGGTGCATAATTAGGTTCAATTTGTGTGGAACTGGAAGCCTTTTCGGGTGAGGTCATGTCCTGTTCTTCCTCCTCCCTAATTCTTGGAGGGGGACTCGTATTATTTCTTGGTGCTCTCCCGTCTTTAAATCCTAGTGGAAAATCAGCAAATCCTCCTTCTTTGCGAACTGATTTCCTTAAAGAATGGTTTTATTACCGTGATATTTTAATCCTTTCTTCTCGCTGTTTTTCTTCCCTTGATCCTTCCGATTGAGTCATTTTATAATTATAGTAATAGTTTACACTGTCGAATCCTTCGATAAAACAGGGCTACTTTACTGAGAAAAATTGAGAAAATGCAATTGAAGAAGGTTAATTGTAAGTTCACAGTTTGGGCGATAAATGGAAATTATCTCCTCTCGGATGATTCCAACGCTGATAAAATCAAGTATCTCTAAAGGCTGGTGGATAGAGACAGTCCTAGTATCCACGTAAATCTTTAGTCGAAGGTTGACGAATAAATCACGTTATTTTGCTCCACAGTTGATAATTAACCCGCAGTAGGCTCTTCTGTATTGGGTCTCCCTTCTCCGTTTGGTGATATTAAACCTGGTTGAGAAACTAATTTGCTAAAATTATGAATGTAATAAAAGTGTCTACCTCGTTTATTATTTCCTCCTTCTTCTCCTTCCCCGGTCGGTATGTATACTGCAACAGAAATTTGTTGCTTCCGGTTAAGAATTAGAATTACTTCAATTTCAACACGTGTAAAGAGTCACTGCAACATAAATGTGCTTGCTGACATAATTGGGATTATTCCAATTCCAAATATTGTGAAGTGCATATTACAGTGCTGTGTATGTACTGTCCAAGTTACTGTATAACGTGAAAATGTCACCTTATGAGAATTACCCATTGTTGTACAGTATACAGGTTGTAACCTTTTCAATTATCCTGTTTTTTCTCTAATCTGTGCCCATGTTCATTATTTCCTTTATTTACACCTCCCCTTCCCCATACCGTTATGCTTCTCTCTCGCCGTTGTCGTTATTTCTTTTGCCATCATATTTTCTCCTCCTTCATCTAATCTGCACCCATGTGCATCCATTCTATTACTTTTACCTTCCCTCATCCATATAGTTACTTGCTTCTTTCTTACCATCAACCTTCTTTCTATTAGAGTAACTTCATCCATGTAATTTCAAGGCCAGCTGTGCACTGTTGCCTGCGGGTATGCACGGTGCATGTTGTGGCACACGAGCCAATCAAAAACAGCCATATGTCGGGGCAGAAAAAACGGCACCGCCACAAAGGGCGATGCCG
>JAULBU010039773.1:0-14716 GCA_032358235.1 Odonthalia washingtoniensis | reverse complement strand
CATTGAGTGATAACGCATATATCCATGGTCGTACCTTCAAGGGTGATATAGAATTTGCGATGGCCGCCATATATTCATCAATTCGAGACGAAAAAAAGATTGCCAACTTCAAAGTCATTACCATAGACACTGGTACCAACCTCAGATCGATTATGAGCAAATATCAATACAGGGCATACGAAGAAGAATTTGGGAGAAAGATCCCGATTCGCCCACCAAGAAAGTCGAGCCTGAATGTTATCGGCGACACCGGCGAAGTACTGCGAGAAGCGACAGTACAAAGTCCCTTTAACGGCCTCAGATTGATAATCGACGTAGTAGTTTCGATAATGAAGAATGAATGCCCATCCCTCTTTAGTAATAGAGATATGATAATTAATAGCTTAGATATAAGTCTGCGGGGAGGGTATCTTCACATCGGTTCATTGAAGAAACCATTGAAATTAGAAAATTACTTTTATATATATATATTTTTGGTGTTCAAACGATACACCCTACGCCCTGTATACCGAAGATGATCTAAGAAAATTACACAAAGGCTTTGTTCATCCCTTAATCAAGGCAACCTATAACTTATTATGCAGAACCAGCTTAGATACATTACAAGACGGAACGATGAGTCAACTACATAAGATAATAGACGATTTTTCATTATGCAAGCGGAATTTAAAAGCAACGAGAAGATTCATATTTACCGTGGAGACGGATGAATTTCGCTTTAACCTCCGCGCCATTTTCGATACCATGTTCATCAACTCACGACCGGCAATTCATATGGTTGACGAAAGTACCCATTTGTAGGGAGCATGTTTTTTGAAATCCCAAACCGCGGCATAAATATGGAATAGCATACAACGATTATGGATACTGACTTACTTAGGACCACCAGACTTCTTGTCAGTCGACCAAGGATCATCATACATTTCAAAAGAAATGAAATAAAACTTCGAAGCATCCGGCATAACGCTAGAAGAAGCCCGGATAGAGAACTACGTCTCTATCGGCTTAGTGGAAAGATACCACGCCCCATTGCGCAGCGCTTATACAAAATTGCGACAATAACTGGAGAAGAAGGACACCACCGACGCGTAATGTCTGCAGATGGCAGTATACGCAACAAAAGTCACCATGGGATCTGAAGGATTGTGTACCATGATCCAGGTATTTGGTGCATTCCCACGCTCTGCTAGAATGAGCCCATCTCCCAACCAATTGGAAAGACAAACGACAATAAAGGAAGCCAAGCGAGCGGTTGAACTTGAACAATCCAAACGACGGATTTCTTTTCCACTTTGGCATCCCATCAGCGCTACCTCAGGGGAACAATCCTCGAAAGTAAAGCAACTCCCTTCAGGATCACCAATTCTCGTATATCGATAAACAAAAAAAGGTGGGAAGGACCGTATAAATACATATCTTATGATGGTGAGACTGTAGTTGTACAGATTACAAGGGGTAGACGGATATTTAGGACTACATGCATAAAACCGTACAACAACCCAAGACCATTAACAGAAGACAACCGAAGGGAGGATGAAAGAATTCAGTTATCCATGGATAATGCAGAAGAGGAAGTAGATCTTGGAACCAAAACACGGAATGTGAGAGTGAAAAGGGGGTTCGCCAAAAATATGGCATTCAAAAATTTGCGGAAAACCGAACTAGACGAACTTCTGAAAAACGGAACGTTCATTCCAGTGCATGAATCGTAAATCAAAGGATTAGTACGCATCTTTTATAGCCGGTTCATTGACGAGTTGAAAAGGTTGGAGACGACATTAAGAAAAATAGCAGACTCGTAGCATAGAAATACGCTGATGATGACTCCACATATATAGCAACAAAATACCTACGGTCTAACTTTTCTCGCAAAGAATCGCACTATCACTTGCTGCATCATTACCAGGGATGACATTGTATACTCATGACATTACACAAGCATATATACAATCCCACACTGAACTTGAGCTTGATGTATACATTTGAGCACCATCAGAATTGTGACTACACCGGATGTCATACTGAAGGTAGTGGAACTCTCTTCATGGGATTCCGGAGTCTGGTCTCCATTGGTATCTTACATACCCAACCCATCACCTCGAAAATCTTGGAATGGAAAGAGCGACATCCGATCCATGAGTTATTATAAAAAGACAGGGTGACAAACTCAATGGGCTGATACTACTGCAGATCGATGATACCCTTGGAATCGGTGAAACCAAGTTCTTGGAAAAAGAAGAAGAAACTTCAAAAACATTTCGATGTAAACTAAGAATCAAAATAAAGGACAAACTCGTATCATTCAACGGGATAATGATATCAGAACTACCAGGAAATAAGTACACTATGTCTCAAAAGGACAAGGTCTAACATCGGAGGTGGCTGCGATAAACATGCAGATGGTGAACCTTCAAACCCACAGTCAGGAACGTTTGCAGTATTGAAAAGAGCCACTTCAATATAATTTTGAGGAGACCTAATTTTTTTTATATGTTCCTCATTTAAAGTACCAAGAAATGTTATAGAGAACGGACCGACGAATTCTTGGACAAAAATAGTACAAAATTCAACACAGCTCTTTATGGTTGCATCATTTGGGTCGTATCCCCAAAGCATATAGGGGAAATGTGCACTACATTCCCTTCGAATTGAAATTCTGGGACCAAAGGCTCCATCAATTTTTGTTCCACAATAGTTTCTTTCAGCAACAAGACTGCAACCAACAATTCATGTAGCGGGTACTGCTGGTCGGAGAAAAACGTTTTCTTCGCACTGAACTGGACAGATGCTGTCACATACAGCATCTTTAGTAGCAATTCAAGAAGAAGCACCATTCGAATCGAGGTACTTACGAATTTCGTGAATAGATTTTCTAGAAATGAAAAAAGATTCCATGGCCGCAGACCCTTGCATGAGACGTGTAGCTTGATGAATTCAATTAAGGTTGTGACCTAATTCATGAGTGAAATCAAAGCTATAAATACCCTCAATGTGACCGTAAGCGGAGGTACCACACGTTCCTTTATTGTCCTTTCGCCCTTCGATTGAGTCGAAAACTTCGTCTCAGTGATCGTTTAAGTAGGCAAACGGTTGAAACCAAACGCAGAATATGCTGATCAGTGGCATGTGAACATACTATAATCATGGTTCAATATCGATATATATATATACTAGTAGATAGCATGAATAAATACATTAAGAAGTAAACTTAATGTTTCAGCATGATATAATAACACACAAGACATAACATAGACGGGCAAGATGATCCAGGCTGGTATTAACTTTCATGAGCCATGTGTGCATTTCCAAGAATTGTATTTTCTAGCTAAAAGGTCATGAATTAATTGATTCCGACATTGCTGTCTAAAACAAGATGAATTAATTGATATAGATGTTGCAGGTTAACAATAATGAAATGATTAATCTGAGCAGTTCATTCAACAAATCCTAATTGACATCAAGCACCATCACTTTCATCACCACATCAAATCTTCCCACATTACGCTCAAACCTGTTACTATGACGAAGGATATTCGGCCAGCCAGATATCAATTTCTTATTAATGCTTTCACAAATTCCTCCTCCTCCACAACTAAAATTCCAGGTGAAATCAAGCAAGGAGGTGTAAAACTTTCTCTAGATTGTTCCAGTTTCTTGCTTGAATCCCATCTGAATTCCTTCCAATTATTTTTCTATTAATTTCTCTATGTTTAATATTTTTACCATTTCTCAATTTATTTTACTAATACACTGGGAACAAGATTTAGTCTGGGCTAGACTAATTTAAAGGTGCCCTAAAAAGAGTATGGAACATGAAATAGTATAGACTATACTATATCCGTACCCATTCTATTTACGTGCCAAAATAAATTAGCATAGCCTACACTTCTTGTTTTCGGAAATATAACTGTTACAGTAAGTCAGACAGTTTCAAGCCGTTTTAAGCAAATAGAAACATACAGTATGATGCAGGATACTGTGCAAGACCTGAATCGACTATTTTTACGTTGAAACGTATCAATTGCTGTTGTCTATCCTTTTCATTCAGTACGTTACATGTACAAATGGCAATGAAAATCATCAAGTGGCTGATGACAGATCTTATCGGTTATACTGCCAAATATTTTTCTAGAATGGCATTCGAAAGTTCTACCGATAAAGGTAGAGACAATATAAAGTTTCTGTTTGTAATATCTTTCCCTCGAAACGTGCCATCACACTTGCACGTCATCACACACACAGTATCATTTCAAATCCCTCCGTGTCACCTAATTTCAATTCATTCCAGAGAGGAATCGCTTCCCGTCTCTAAACTTCAACTGCAACCAGTTCCTTGAATCACTCTCCGTCAACCGTTTCCTCTACACTGTCACCATCGGAGCCATTCGCGTGTCTTACAGCTTCAAAAAATACCCCTCCCATTTCACTGAAAATAAAACGCAGTCTCCAGATAATTTCAACTAAAATAACAAGGCGAAACATTGTGCGCTGGGTGTTCGATTGGGTGCAGCCTCCTGGCACCAGCAAGCGCATTGATTCTGGAGCAGTTCTTAATTTTGCTGATCATTTTCGTGGCAATGAGAAAGCCAATTTGGGCAAAGCTTCTCCTTGATACAGGGATAAAGATAACATTTTATCTCTTCCTGATGACGAGTTCATTTACGTGTCCCATCGGGGTTTTCCCATCGGGTTTTTCGGAGGCACTGTTAGTACGGGATGTCATCTTTTGTTCGTAAAGACATATTTGATAAGGCTGATAATGGAAGAGGTCGGAAACTCTCTGCTTGGACTAAGAATGTTTAAGATATTCTTGTTGCCGAATTCGAAAGACTATCTAAAACGGGTCATAAATTCTATAGGGATAATTTAAAGGTATTAGCTTTAGGAATTTTGTTGGACGAGAACGTAGAGTATAATATTATTATGCAAGAAGTTCGTTCCAGTGATGAACTTGAACCACTGAAGGAAAAAGTGACCAAACTCTCGGTACAATCATCAATGGAGAAGTTTAAAATCTTGTTGCGGGCACAGTGTGGCAAGCAAATGATTAGTGCAGTGCAGCAAACTCAAATGGAGAGAGAAGTGGCTTATCACCTCGGACGAATAGTGCGCTCGTTCCAGGATGGCTCTCTGAATGAAAACATGGTTGACAATGTTGATGAGACTCACTTTGTAGTGAACATGGACAATGGAAGGGAACTGCCATTTGTGGGTTGCATCGAGGTGAAGTATGCATATATGTCATCTGTGGATGACGGTATGGAAATGATGTTGCGTAGAAGTAAGAGAAAGGACGCTCGTATCCAACCTCCATTTTTTATATTCAAAAACAAATCACTCAATTACCCTATGAGAGGCATACCTGACGACACATCTGGTGTATCATGCATAACGGGCCCAAAAGGGTGGATGGATCAACGAGTGTTTCTGGAGTGGCTGACAGAACCCCGATCTATATCAAAGGATGTTTACAGACGAGAGCGGGTAATATTTCTGAAAACATTTTCCAGTCATTTGAAAACAGAAGCGCAACGCGAAAAGCTTAAGAAAATTAATGCCAAAATAATGTTTCTACCGAAACATTCAACGTTTTTGTGTCAGCCGGCGGATAGTTTCGTCATTCAAAAGATCAAGCAACACTGGAGAAACCTTTGGGATGAGAAGAATGTACATCTCATGCAATCTCGGGAATGAACAGAAGCCTCTCTGGAATCTAGGAAATTGCCAAACTCCGGGAAAAAGTATTTTTTGCAGCTTTCTCCACGTGTTGTCCCAGACGTTAATAATATGCGCGACCGAAACGGCATTTCACACCCTCATAAGTATATGATACAGTGCGGTCTTTCAAGGGATCTCAATGGATAGTGGCGCATTTCACAGCTTTTCTCCCATTTGCAGGAGATTATTTCACAGTATCGGTCATTCTATGATGGCCAGAGCCCCTTCGAAGACCCCACAGAAGGGGGCCCAGTCACACCAGGGGATATCTCGAACAATGAGGGGGTTACAAGTCCCTTTGTGTGATAACCCATTGACCCATAAAAATATCCAAAAATGAAGGAAGAGTACCATATACTATTTACAGTTCACACATAAATAATATAGCCTAGTGAAGTTAATTTTTTCCCAGAAACCACAGAACAAGTAATAGTCTAGGCTACACTAATCTTGTACCCGCTTTAACTTTCCCCCAGACGAAATCTTGTTCCCGGTGTAAAGTCTTTCTCTCGTACACTCACTCCACGTATCATAATACACTCTGATATGACACGTTACACGTTCATTCACTTACCACTCCAATACTATTATATTGGACCTCATCTATCTTGACACACCACATAAAACATGGAACTATCTCATAAAACATAAATGTACAGTAGTAAATGAAATACGTACAGTAAAAAATATCTTAACGGGTGCAAAAATGTAAATAGTTTCGCGTAGAAAGTATGATATTCATATGGATATTAACACCTCTCCAGTACGTATTCGCGGAGCCGTACCGTTCACGTTTCCTATCTTTTCCTTAACCGTCCAACAGACATTTTAGCAAATGTTTCTGCGTGAGGCGTTCCATTCCTATTGACTCGTACGTTCAAGAGTGACACACGTGTCTCCGAAATATTCTTTATCACTTTCCCACTGGAAAAAAAAACAACATACAGTCTTCATTTTTTCCAAACCCCACATGCGACGTCGACAAGTCTTCAGCTCTCCTTCAGCCCTCACTACATATATACTTTATTTTTTAAAATAAAAGGATTGTCACTGTCGAATGCAATCGGTTATCACCGTGGCTACTACACAATTAAACGAGAATATGGTTAGAAAATAGGATCGGTAGCCTGACACGTGTATATTCTCCGGAGTTCTGGGTTTCTTTTCTGAGTCCACTGTTGTGGGCTATTCTTCGGAGTTGCTTCTAATGCGATAGGTGGTGCAGTACCCTGTAATGATTAAATAATTCGCTTGTCTATATCGAAGGCACGCATGGTGTCTTCACCGGTTCTGGTATCGCAACCGATAGGAGTCGGGCACGCGATTGAGGCATGGGGTCTCCTTGTGCTCCGAGCGCCGGTGGATAGTCGTCCCGGGCGTCGTTAGTTCGGATCTCTCGTTACTGGTCCTAGTTTGTCTTCGAAGATGTCTTCGCGCTGATTTTTGGTAATCTGATGTCTGGTTTCTTTATGTCTGGCCGAGTTCTTTTGATTAGATATTTTGTTGAATGTAGATACTTATATCTAACTCAAGAAAAACGGTCAATAGTAAAAAAAGTGACATGTGTGGAGACAAAAGTGAAATTGTTCTAATTAGATAATTCATCTAATTTGAATGATCAAAAATATGAAAACTGCGTGCAGTTAGGGAAAAGTCATACTGTAGTGGGTGACGATAACTTTTACTCGTACAGTGGCAGCAGTTTCTGCTGTGGCGTGGGTTTCTGCTGTATATCGTATACAGTGTCAATCCCAAGTATACACGTACCATTCTAGCCAGTGTCATCATCTGCAGTACTCCGTACTCTTGTAACGTTACACGTTGTCCCATTGTAGCTTACATGGGTTTTTTATTTGGCCCATTTTCATTCAGCGTGTGTGTAGCAACCTCCGTTGCCTTTCGTACCAAATTCATTTACCACTTTCTTCAACGAAGTGCTCTTCATACTATCCACTACTTTTGGTGTACCGCCACCCTTTCCCTTATAACTTGATGCGACGTCTGCGTCCGTTCCGCGTGCTGTGGATGACATCATCATCTCGACTTCTCGACAATCTCCTATTCCATACCATCTTCCATCTCGTCGCCCATCGCTTTTGCTATTCACCGTCATCATTTGTTCATCATACGTCGTCATCTTCTCCGTGATCCTCATCCTTCTTATCCTCATTCTTCGTCTTCGTCGTCCATCATCCATCTACCATCATCGTTTTATTATTATGATCGTGTCGTTATCCTTCACCTTCTTCGTCACCGTTGTCGTTCATCGTCATCATTATCTTTATCCTTCTACGTCTTCGTCATCCTTATCCTTCACTGTCATCCTTATTGTTATTCTTCACCATCTTCGTAATCGTTATCCTTCACTGTCATCCTTACCTTCTACATTATTTTCCGTCGCTCTCTTACCTACCGTCATCCTTACGTTCTACTTTCTCTTTACCGTCCCCCTCTCTTACCTATTGTCATCCCACCGTTCCTCCTCACCTACCAACGCATATTGCACTAATTCGTTTCAGTCGATGGTTACATCGACAGTCACTGTTAACACAGAGGCCGTCTGGTCTGTAGAGGAGAAAGTTTTTGACCTTCATGCATGGCAGATACTCATTTAAACCAGCCTTGAAAAGAACAAAACAGGTCATATTTCTCTTGCACGTTGGAGATACCTGCCATGGAAAATCGACGCTTGCCGTCAAGTACAATTCCAATGTATTTGTAGTTGTACTATTTCATGTACTTCATTTCAGGTAGGTACGTACACCCCTTCCCTAGTAGCCAACTTCACCAAATGTCACGTATTGGATTGTTTCTGGAAACGTTTGTCGTTCTGCCAAAAAAATGAACCTTTGATCTCCTTTCTCCGTGTTCAAGCGGAAACAAGAAGGTTTATTTGTATTTCAATCAACTGGAATTTAAAGAATGATAAATTATGATTGCAAGGTCGAACTCAAGGATTTTCCACTGTGCTACAGTGCCTAACTGCGCAAACATCTGCTACGTTTCTATAAGTACAGAATACAGATTACTCTGGCAGTTACACTGTAGGCAGTATGTACCAGCAATTTTTTATGTTTAATGATTTATAATTGTATCAAGTGGATCTGTCTCTGCCTTTATTTTCTGGTGGCGCATCTCGTTTCTCACCTTAAGTATAATCACGTATCTCCATGCTGACATTAGCCTTACGCTACTGTCATGTATCACTGTATACTGAGACGATTACGCCGCTTTTACAATATGGCTTTACAGTAAATAACAGCTATACTGTACGCTTTGACATTTAATCTCACACCCTTCCTCGACTAAAATCGTATTGTTCGTGCCCTCCCTGAGTATTGAAGTCGGGACTTCAGAATTCTTTATACAAGTCCATAAACAGACCACTATAAATAGGAATAAATCGTCTACTTGGCCAGAACACAAGCTTGACATGGAGGAGGCAAAACATACTCGTATTTCAGTATTGATAGCCCTTTCGGGGGAGGAGTGGTGCCCGTCCATTGACGAAATCCGTCGGTCCCTGTAGTTCGGAAGCAGCCTTAATCTTCGGAAAAATCCATGGCGTCAAAGTTAGCCGTTTTGTTATTTCTTTGTCATTCCATATTTTTCTTCCAGCCTTCACGCTGCTGTTTAATTTGTGAACTTTTATCACCTCAATTTCTGTTTTACTTGCAGCATACACGCTGCCTCATTGTCTGTGACCGTCTGTCACTCCAACTGTTTGACATTTCTGTCTTGTTCTCTGCGACACCTAAATACCTGTCATCTTTCGTCACCTTTTCATTTGGTATGTCATTTTCTTTCTTTCAACTTTTCCTTCGCGAAACCCATTTTATACTTTTAATTTCATGTGTGACCATCGCGTCATCTTTCAATTTATTGTACAATTTTTCGTTATCGCCACCATCAAAATCTCACTTAACATGAGAAAAGGTATGATTTATTGATCTATATTCTAATATGTTCCACGACATTGGGGCGGAGTCTCTCCGTAGTCTTGTATTTGTCGGTTTGTCAGAATGTTGGCTACTTGATCTTCTGAGGCGATGTACGTGGGATCAATTATATTGTCCTTAATGAGATGCCGTACGTGGTGATATTTCACCTCCATATTCTTTTTCCCGCCGGTAATGCCATGTTTGGATATAGAGATTGCAGCAGTTTTGTCTATTACCAGTTTTGTTGCCGGTAACGTCCAGTTTGAGTTATCATTGACGACTGTTGACAATTCTTCACTAATGTGCCTCAACCATTGAATTTGTGTGGTAGTTATGGGCAAAGCTATGTATTTGGCTTCTGCCGACTATAAAGCCAGTGTGGACTGTCATATAGATTTCCAGGATATCGATGAATCATCCATCATTATGTCGAATCCCGTCGTTGACTGCCTAGTTGTGTGACATCCTCCCCAGTCTGAATCACAGAACACAGTCAGCTCTTGCATTTTTTCTGGATCGGCGTTGAAGGTCAGTCTGTATTGCGTTGTCGAACTTAAATAGTGTAAAAGTCGTTTTGCCATTTCCATATTCCTTTCACATGGTGCATGCACATTTTTAGCCAAAGCACCAACTGCGAAGCACATATCAGGACGCGTATATATTTCCAAATAAAGAAACTCCCCGACAATTCTTCTTCTGTACTTCGAATGATTGGTAGCTGATAAACTCTCTTCATTTTCATGAGTTAGTATTGTGTCTGCGTTCTTCGCCATTGGAGTCCATATTGAATTACATTTTTCCATTCCGTACTTTTTCAGCAGTTCTTTGACGTATCGCGTCTGATAAATATGGATTCCTTCTGGACTGTAACTTATCTCCCATCCAATAAAAGACGTTATGCGACCAAAGAACTTGACATCAAATGTCTCTTCCATTCTTTTCTTAGGATGAGTTAACAGCCTGTCAGAATTTGTCACGAACATCATGTCGTCGTCGGAAATCGCCATGATGGTGTATTCACTTTCGAAACGAGCGAACATGACTCGCTTATTGTACTGAGATGCTGTGAAGCCCCATGTTGCTAACATCGTTCCTAATATTGATCCCCATATCTGTCCCGCTTGCTTCAGGCCGTACATTGACTTCATTAGTCGACATATATAACCAGGATATGCTTCTTTACCAGTCTAATCAGTGGGTATTGCTTAAATCCCCTCCTACGATGACGTTCTGTCGTGATGCCAACTCCAAAAGGATTCCAATGGATTCGTGAGATGCCACAGGGGCATAAAAGTTCTCTGGATCTAATTCGACTAATTCATATTGCCGATCACCTATAGCTACGCATCGGGCCTTGTCATGGGACAAGTTAGCATTGTTATCTATGTGCTTGAGTCTAAACACCGACGTGATGGGAAGAACTTTCAAGTCGGAAGTTCGTTTTATGTACGTCCAGGTTTTTCGACGGTATAGAGGGGTGAATTCCCTGTCGATTGCCTCCAGCCAATGTTTGGATTTCATTGCTTCAAAGAAGTTGGATGGGATTCGAGTATCTTCAACTTGCTTTGAAACTGAAGTATGTGCTTCATACACTGTAGAGACTTGAAACGCCCGATAAAGCCCTTCCTGGGCTGAATCGTCTTCACTAGCAGAACTGTCTTCATTGCTTTGTCTGGCGAGTCCATTGATCATTGACGAAAAGCTCGGCAAGCTGTCAATAGCGTAAGACTTCAAATCAGCAAGTTGAACTATTGTCACATTACAATTTTCCGGCGAATAAGCTCTACAAAGCCTTTCGTAACTTTCTATACCTATTAAATGGGCATGAAAAGACCTTGCGGACTACTTCTTATTTGTCGTCGTTTTTGTCTTTTACAGAAATCGAATTCAGGTTTTCCAAACGTCGGTACGTTTTTAAAAGAAACAGAGGTTGTCGACTTCCACTTCAGAATCGGTATATTGTTATTGATTCCTCGATAAGTCAATCGTTTCCGGAGCCAACTTCCATGGCTCATAGCCTCTGCCGACAATTGAATTACATGGGCTGAATCTGTCAACAATACTCGGGCCCTCAGTCCGAGCTCTTGCATAAATCGCTCTGCAACTCCATTACTTTGTGACGCATAGGGCGGAGATTACTCGAGCTTAATTCCTCGAAGAGATTGAAGATACTTTACAGTTTCGGAGATGTTTTCGCCAGCTCCATCTAAGCGAACGTTTTCCAGCATGAAACCAGTCACGCGCTCAGATCTTTCCTGGTATTCTTTGATTCGGTCGTAAACGTTTCTTTTGTCCTTCAGAAAGAAGACGTCGGATTTTTCCGTATAATAATCCATGATTCCTAAGGCATATAAGCTTCCTCCAATGGACGCATTCTTCATTGACTCTAGTACCTCCAAATATATTAAGTCAATCAGCTTTGACATGAATCAGTGCTCGGTATGATATTTGATCGCTTCTATTTTCCAATCATGCACGGAGGGTACACAATGCCATTCACGATACTAGACAGAAACGTCGGTTTATATTTTATCATCGTGGAGAGTTTCATCATTGTCTCCGCATTCAGATGGCCTAATCTTTTCTGCCACTCCAAAACGTCGTCTCTTCCATTTTTCCCAGCTCCACCTAAGGCTTTGTTTCTAACAACACATTTTTCAGTCATTTCGTATGTATCGTTTTCGTGAGTAGAAATTTCTAAGTTTGAGTTGAGTTCCTCTCAGGTCAAACAGACCGTTTTCCATTTTGTTTTATTTTAAGTATTTCATCCTTTCCTCGTCTTGATATGATGCATGTGCTGACATTGTTATTGAGAATTGTGTTATACGTTAACTTTACATCATATAGATTGTCCAACTGTCCAATAGAGACGGTGTTAGTCGTAAAGTTTGACATATGATATGATTTGACTATGATTCCTCCGTCAATTGGTAGTCTAACAGTTCCTTTTCCAACAATTGTGGAAATTTCGGGTGCAGATTTGACAGTAATGTCTACTGCCGAATAAGTCATAAAAGAAGTTTTTGAGTAAAACAAATGGTTTGTGCCCCCCCCCCCCGAGGAGATTAATATATCGTCGAACCTAACTTTCCCACACTTAGAGACCATCGACTTGAATTTAATTCGTTCCATGAATCAGTAGAAATTTGGTAAATTATTTACATAATCTTTTCGATTCTGCAACTGTCACGAGATCGAATTATCTTACGGTGTGGTTTCCATAATATGTCGTGGATCATCTCTATCTTGCGGTACTTCATAAAGGAGCCAGGAATTATGTGGAGCTAAATTTCCCTGTCCATGCGGAAATCGTCCATGTCCATTCGGAATTCCACAGCCTCTTTTGAAATTTTTGCCATTACGTCTAAACAACGATCCTCGTTTATCATTTGTCCGGTAATTTGAGGTGTCTTTTAACCAACAACACTTTGCAAAGTGTCCTAATCGACCACATACGTAACTCCATTTCTTCTTTAAATGTGGCTGCTTTGGTCTTGATGGTCCGAAGGAAGACGGCTCCTTAAATTCTTTTTCTGGGGAAGGAGAAAACTTTGGTGTACCAGTTTGACGATCTCGACGAGACATTTCTCCTTGTACGGCGACAACAACTTTTTCAAATGATAATTCGTTTACTTGGGCTGCCATAGCCAATGGTGCAAAGGACTCTGGCAAAGTTCGCAATAACTTTGTCGACTTATCGGATTCGGATATCGTTTTGTCGAATGCGAGTAGCCGTCTAAGAAAATTGTAAAACTTCTCTAAGTGTTTCTACCATTTTTCGGATTCGTCGAAATGTAGGGCTTCAAGCTCATTTTGCAGATTTATGATGGCTTGAGCGTTACTGGCTGTATATATTGTTTTAATGGCAATCCCAAAGGTGTTTTGCGGTTCGCTTTCTGTCGTCAATTATTTCGCTAAACTGACTAAGAGATGCTGTTCCCAAAGAGAGAATAATGTCAGCCTTCGTCCTCACAGAAGCGTTTTCCCATCGTTTGAAAACTTTTATTGGCGATTTGTCTGGCTTTTCCTCAAGAAAGAGGAAATTCTTGTCATATCTTGAAATAGTGGCGAACACTCTAGGGCGGCAGTTAATGAAGTCATCAGAGTTGTTGAGCTTCGGCAGCTTTGTCACGTCTGTTGTCGAACTCGCCATCCTCGATGATGGGTAATTAAGCGTAGTAGATTTTTGCTTTGGGTTTTTATTACTCTTGTGGTGCTACCATGTACTAAGTGGATCTGTCTCTGTCTTTATTTTCTGGTGGCGCAGCTCGCTTTTCACCTTAAGTATAATCGTGGATCTCCATGCTGACAACAGCCTTACGCTACTGTCATGTATCACTGTATACTCAGACGATTACGCCACTCTTACAGTATGAATTTACAGTAAGGAACAGCTATACTGTACGCTGTCCGACCTTAAATGTTAAATTTTAATCTCACAATAATCAATAAACTCGGCGGAAAAAGAACAACAGTCTTTCGTCAGAAAAAAGCGCCCCTGCGTTACTCTTCCACCTCTACAAATCAACCCGGATTTGTTACAGTCGTCCACTTTCACAGCAATAAAAGGGATACTCAGTACAGAAAAAATGCTTGGTGCCCCCAGCGCCCATGATTGCACTGGCTTTCCTGTTGTGTGCAGTAGTTAAGATGATGGCGCGGCCTAAACGCAAAATGGCCCAAAACATTATGGAGCGACGATCATAATTCATGTGCAGAAAATGGATATTATCAAACCATGTTCACCATACATACTACTGGTGACATTTGGCCACGCTTTTACTTCCCCCTTGCTTGGTTAGTCAGATGCTTCAATTGTATGTAGACAGTGTATGAGGGTTACTTACACTGCATAACTCCCCACGATTCACTGTGGTGCCAACACGAATTTTTAAAAATCCAATTTTAGAACAAATCAGGCCCTGATTTGTTTAATTTAATTAATTTTTTCAGGAAATCCCTGATTATCACGGTTTCCTGAGAGCATCTCGAAAAGCACACTTTGAGTTTCGAGAAATATTCGAAGTGTGCACTGTATATAGGCAAATGTGCCCCAA
>JAULBU010039762.1:0-14718 GCA_032358235.1 Odonthalia washingtoniensis | reverse complement strand
GCTTGTTGATAGTGCCGAGGGCGAAAGAAGCTGACGTGGTTGAGGTATCCGTATCGGTGGTGCGCTGTATTTCGGCGGGCGAGCGGTCGAAAAAAACGTCGTCACCAGGCTGGAATGTTGTTTTGATCCGTACAGTTTTGTCGAAAAACTTCTTGTAGTTGGCTTGTGCAAATCGAAGATTTGCATCCGTATCGGTGAGCATGCCCTGCAACTGGTCCAGAATAGGCAGTTTGGTGGTGCGGGTTGGAGGTGGGGTGGAGAGAGGCGTGTCCGAGGCGGTGTTAGAAGTTGGAGAGAGGAAAACCGGATTCGGTGGATGAAGTGATAGATACAATGCGAATGGGACGTGTCCCGTTGAGCGATGGATTTGACTATTATATCCATAAGTGAGGGACTCGATGTTTCGGTCCCAATTGGGTTGATGTTCAGTCACGTAATACCGTTAGAGCCGTTGTCGGTGAGTAAGAAGTCGGGAATAGCGAAGTTGTATATCCAGTGAGTCAAGAAGGCCTCTGCCGTTACGGATGCGGTTTACTTGGCCAGTGGGACGGTTTTCGTCAATTTAGTGTACCGAATGATTATCCTCATTATATTTTCTCCATGACGAAATGCTAGTCATTTTCCCATAATTTCTGGAAAACGTATGTACTGTCCGTTACACCTTATTGTCCTTGTTCCCCAGGACATTCATTGCGCATTGTCCCCACGTAAAATATACCGCACTGCAACTTCAATAAAATCGTCATTGAAATGCTTTCGTCCATATTTTAAAACCTGTTCTATTCCCATCGATCCAATATTAATCCAATCGCCTTGCGACTTTTTGCAAAGACAACCATAACACCCACTTTCTAATCGTTTATTAGAACGACTGCGTCGCACCACTGTAACATCCACACCACCGACGTAATCCGTTTTCGTGTCTTCGTTATTGTCTCCATAACCAGTATCGCCACCGTCCTCACCATCCACCCAAGAATGTTGCACTTCTCCTCCTTCATTCTCATTTTGCTCCCCTTCTGCATTAGTGCTTCCTATTTCTTTCCCATCTCCCTCCATATCGTCTTCAGTATCCGATTTACCATACGTATTGCTTCCCTTCGACGTACCACTACATTGAGATCCATCACTCACCTCTGATATTAACCTACACACCTCCTTGGCGGGAATATTCGCAAACAGAAAGGCACGCAAGACTCGTTTCTCCACCGATCCTCTCTTACATTTCCTCATCTCCCTAAAAAGCCGAGAATATATCTCACTACCCGCTGTTGTCTTCCTCACATATTCCTTGTACAAGCCTAGACCGTCGTTGGAAAAATGTAATGCGCCACTTATTTTATAAACATGTCCATCGCCTTCACCAAATTTTCACGGTAAAGTCGTGGAAGTTTCCGCACCGTTGTCCTTTTCATACTACCAGTAGTTAAATTACTGAATGTACACCGCGTCACATTTGCACTCTCCATGATACGTCGAGCGACCATCGTGAATGATCCCCACCCAACTTGAGAATCATTTCCAAGAACATTCACATCATTGTCCCCATTCATGACGATATCACCCAATTGATCATTTTTGTTTTCGTTGTCCATCACGTTGTTGCGATTTCGTATCATTATCACGATTCAATATCAATTCAACATATGAAGCAGAACCACAGCGGAAAGATTTCAACGTAACCAAAAATAAATAATTATATTGTCAGTTCTCATATAAACATATTTCAATTACATTATAATTGGAAATTTTTCTATCCTTACATGCGGTCCGCAGATGTAAATTCCTGCGATGAGATTCCGTCAATCAATATGTAGCTCTTACCATTTGGATTGTGGACCGCGCAATCAATTCTGTGATTTGTTGGGTGGCTTTGTCCGTCCACAGTTTCAGGCAGTATACAGCCTATGAATTCACCAGCCGTTATGATGAATTTCACTGAATTACGTTGTCGTATACTCACTCCTAATCAATTCCTATTTGATCTGGTTTCCCAACTCCTATTTTTCCTTGTCCAATGAGCCAATATCGATTCTTCTTCAAGTCAAGGTACGACCCTACCTCGATTCCCAACATCCACACTTCCCCATTATACGACTACTACTAGTTTGCACCTCCACTCGTTACGTTTTTTCACTTTTTCACAGATCCTTCTTCGTTGAGTGGTATGTAGGCATACCAACATGGAACTGTAAATCAGATTCCCATCCAATGTTGTATTGGTCGGGTACTAGTTTTCATTACTTTCTTTACCAAATCATAGAAATGTTTCTTTCACTATAATTTTCTGTAATTTCACATAAGCATAGTATGTACACAACCTGTACATACCATGTCTATATATTTGGTAATAGACAATAATCTTCACCTGGTGTAGATTATTTTTTATTGCCAAATTCCAGTCCCGCAATTTCAGCATCACGGTTTGTAAGTTCCACACTTCCAATCCCAATCAGTTCGTTTCACAGGACAGGATAACATAGAAAAATTTCTTTCACATCCCGCAAATCGTAATGACTCATTGCTCTGTGATTGGTTATAACAGAAAAAGGTCTTCACACGTGTCGCCCGAAATTAATTTTATTGATTTCATTCCCCCTCACAAAGTTTTGTCTGGGCAGATATAGAAGGTATTATGCGCACATATTATTGCACATTACTCAGTAACGTCTACATATATAAATACAAAAATCAGTATACGCATTCGAATCATCGTAATCTTTATGTACCACTTCAAATTATTCAATTCCGCCTAGTAATAGTCTCGGAACATATATCACAGAGGTGTAGGATATCTGTCCCTTCTAATATGGTCCCTCTGTTAATTATTTTTTGATTGTGATTGATTGATGTTAATTCAATGACATGTGTTCATCTCTTGATGATTGAAGGCGAATTATTGTAATAGTGAGGGCCGTCACATAAGTTTTTAATTTTTTAGGAGGTCAGCAACAAAAATTTTGTTGACGAATGTGTACGGAAGGGGCTTTCTATAAGAAAGAATGGGAGGCCAAAATTATTGTCAAGAACATAAATCTATATTTAATTATGCAGATAAAGAGTAAATTTGATTTCCAAATCAAAGTTGGATTTTACGTTCTAAAAGTTTACACTGATCACCACCAAGTGGCTTGCAACTGTAACAACTCTTGTAGCACCTACCTACACCTGCCAAAAATTGAAACGATGAGCAACTCATAACGTTTTGTTATTCAAAATTTTAAACGGTAAGAACACCGTCTATTTTTACAAGGGACACCAGTAGTCATCCTGCTGAGGGCATGGTTGCAAGCAATCAAAATTGAAAAATTGCCAATGTAGCTTTGGCCAGTACATTAAAACAGATGACTACTGGTGTCCCTTTATTCAAAAAAGATGGAGAACAATCGGCGTGGAGGGCAATTTAGGAAAAAAACCTACGAGTCACGGAACGATGGGAGGTGTTATGAAGATGCGATGACAACAAGTGTTGGCACACCACAAGAGAAGGACAGAATTGGTCCCAATTTTGAAACAAGTTCTTCGGGGTGTGTTTGAAGAAATTCTGCTGCAATGTCTGAATGAGTAGTAGCACCCGAAAGACGATCAACAACCGGTGATGTGAAAGTTTCATCGTTAAAGGGTGCAATATGTTCATCCCATGGATCCACTGACTGGCTGTCCAGTTCTTGTCGAGTTCGACATGTGTGAATCTGTTGTCGGGTAACAAGCATGCGCGGGTCATCCAAAACGTGTAAAATGCGTGCAAATTATGAACTTTCAAAATCCGCACGACGCGGTGACTTTGAGGTTTTAACAGGTGTGCTTTTAGTAGGCGTCAAACTTTCTGAAGCAACTCGCTTTTTTGAGGATGTCTCATTTCTCTATACCAATTTCTTCCCTGTTCCGTTACCTTCACTTATATGAACATTAATCGTTGCACAGTGATACACTATAAATGAAATGTCGGATAGTATGTGATCGCTGCTGGTTCGGTACACCATTACCTAAAAAACTGCAGTCATTGGAACTTTAGGTTCATACAACCTATTGGTCATTACTTCCTTTTTCATTTCCTTTTTAAGCCTGATGGCATTTAATACTTTTAAAGATTTTACAAGCCCGCTCATTTCATCCCCAGATAACCCGTTCAATTCAACAACTGTTATTTCTTCGTCCATTGACGACGGTGTCACAAATCGTGCATTGCATCTGTTCATTTTTTTTAAAGGAGTTTCTGTATCTCCTAACAACGGTGCTGTTATTTTGTCATCAGATTCGCTTCGGGAATGGGAACGGGCATTTGTAATCTTCGGTGCAATTGTGCACTGTGTTGACATCATTAAATTGAAATTTTCAATTTCCTCTTGATGAGATCCATGTACATCGGGAGTGCTCTTTAATTGTATTTTTTATTGACAATCAATGAAATGACGATTCTAATTTTACACATTACTATGCTGTTCGTGCTGTGTCAATAAAATATCAATGATGTGCTTCAAAACGTTGATTAAAATATAATATTCAACTTGTATTTGTTCGCCGTTCCGTGTGGATAATTTCAAAGAAGTAATTTGGAGGGTTAATAATAAAAGAATTTTTGGCTTTGATTTGTTCGTCGTGTTGTGGCTTTAATCGTAAAATAATGTTCCACTTTGTGTTCCACTTTGATGTTTTCGTCGTGTTATAGGTTTGATAATAAAATAATTTTCAACTTGGTGTTCAACTTTTCTTTGTTCGTCTTGTTGTATTTTTGATGATAAAATAAATTTCTGCTTCGATTTGTTCGTCGTGTTGTAGATTTAATCATAAAACAATGTTCAACTTTGAGTTCAACTTTGCCTTTTTGTCTTGTTGTAGGTTTAATCATGAAACAATGCTCAATTTTGCTTTTTTCTACGTGTTGTGCTGATGGTCATAAAATATTGTTCAACGCTTTGTTCGTCGTGTTGTGTTGATGTTAAATAAATATTGTTCAAGTTTTCTTTGTTCGTCCTGTTTTGTTGATGATAATAAATACTGTTCAACTTTGTTTTGTTCGTCGTGTTGTGTTGACAGGAAATCAACAGAGTAATTTGTTCTTCGCGTTGCAAGGGTTGGAAATCAAGGAAATGCTTCGTTCATAGTGTGGGTCCCTTAGATAATGTGGGGTTGAAGATTGCCATGTGCGAGTTGGTTCCTTAAAATGCAAGCGGGGTTATGTGGCTGTTGATTTTAAATTCCAAATTTTGGAACGACAATAATAATTTTCGGTTAAGCCGATGTGCATTGCAAGCCCAGCAATGAAAAATGTCCCCTACTTCACTTTAGCCGTACCCAGCAACAGAATTTTCTGATTGAGACAAATTATCATTTTGATTTTAATCAAAATGACAATTTGAGCGATCAGAATAAAATTCAATTAAACGTGTTTTTATTGGGTCCTTCTCGGCAGCGTCTTATTGGCTACTTCATTAAATACCCTTTTTGATTTGATTTCTGATTTCCAAATAAAATCTTAACGAACGGCCCTGAGTAAAAGCGCATTGTTGTGTTGATAAATGGTAATGACGTTGCGACATGTATCAGTCAAGAAACGATAATTAGTAGAAGATTTTTGTTGTTTTTTGAGTAGTGAGACGCGATGGGAGGAGCAGTTTTTTGATTGGGACGAATCGTCGAGAAGGAGAGTTGGAAATCAGAAGCTACACTTGTGCAATACTATTACAGTAATAAGTGTGTTATGGACGATGTGTTATTGACACATAGCGATCTGTAATTAGACAAGTGTAACGCTAATTTCACTGTATGGTACTCGTATTATACAGTACCTGATTCCAGCCGTCATCGGCAAGACGCGACATGAGACCGACACTTGTGCCGGTAAAGTGTGTATAAGGAGTCCCTATTCTTGTAACACAGAGAAACAGTAAACAAAAAGACAGATGATCAAGAGGACTTTATTGAACCATTCTTTATTTCTAGAATTCCAACAGTATTTTTTGGGAGAATCTTATTTTGATTTTATAAAATTTGTGAGGGTTTTTTTCGGGAGAATGGGGAAGCTCCGTTTGTTGGTACAATAGTGTCAAGATGCGATACCCTAAGGAACAGCGAAAATTATCCGTGCAGGTCTCTCTTCAGTAGAAGTGCTTTACTAGGGACAGGCACAAAAATGCTAGACCCCCCTGTCTGGGAGTCCATTCCGGTGCACAGCCATATATCACTGTGTGCATGGGACCTTTCCAACGTCCCTAGAATATCTACCAGGGCTTCTAGAGACAATTGTCACTTTCCCTAGCATGAATACCAGGGATTCTAGGGAGATTTGTCACTGACCCTAGCATAACTACCAGGGATGATAGGGAGATTTGTTTCTGTCCCTAGCATGAATACCAGGGATTCTAGGGAAATTTGTCACTGATCCTAGCATAACTACCAGGGATGATAGGGAGATTTGTTTCTGTCCCTAGAAAAATAACCTGGGCTGTTAGGGACAATTATCACTATAAGTAGCATAACTACAAGAGTTGCTAGGGACAATTGTCACTTTCCCTAGCATAACTACCATGGAAGCTACGGACAATTTTCACCATCTCTACCATAATTACCAGGACAATTGTCACTTTCCCTAGCATATATACCAGGTCTGTTAGGGACAACTGTTACTATCCCTAGTATAATTACTAGGGCTGCTGGGGACAATTGTAACGTTCTCTACCATAACTACGAGGGATACTAGGGACAATTGTTACTGTCTCTAGAATAATTACCTAGGCAGCTAAGGACAATTGTCACTACCCCTAGGATAACTGCCATGGATACTAAGGACAATTTTCACCATCTCTAAAATGTTTCGTATGGGTGCTTGGTATTATTGGTACTATCTCTAACATGTTTAATATGGGTGCTTGGTTATATATACTCCATACGTTACAATGTTTAGGTTTGTACTATGTTCAAGAATACTATTTATACTATTTTGTGCAGTGAATGCTACGTAAATTCCGAAATTATTAAATAGTTTACCCGCTTCCCTCTACCAAAAGCACATTGTGTGCCCTTCGATAATGAAAAAGAACGGAAAATGTGGAATAGGTAAATCACACAGCTCTCCATTTCATGAATGGAATTTCCCCAAGTACCAAAGGTATGCACATATTATATTTATGGACAATCAAAAATGAATCTTATATATATAACGAAAGGTAAAATCTTCTGGTATATGACGTGCAAAGATAAAGAATGTATTTAGATTCTGCTTGAATTGTATCTATTAATGAAACTTTAAATTTATGTAGACGTAGTGTCCTGTACATTACCTGGAAAGGGAAAGAATACATTTACATTCTGCTTGAAATGTATCAATCATCGAACAGTATCGTCGTACCAAATGTTCAGAATGTAGGAAATATTTACTTGAAATGACTGTTATGCTAATTGAATGGAAGGATTAGAACGAAATGTATTAATAAAAGTAAAGAAGATGTTAAAACTGATATGAACGTTATGCGTGTTGAAGAACTTATATACCATATGCTATATGAATTGATCTGCGCAGTGTATAATCATGATGGAGCTGCACATTGCATGAGCATCATCCTTCGGTCTGTATGAGACACATAATATCATTTGATAATCTGTTAATCTATGGGGCAAACGGAGAGAAAACTTTGAGTTAGAACAGTTAGCATTGTTTTTGGAAGATTGATGAAATTGTTGTAAACATACCTTAATGGACGGTATGAAAATAATGACTAGACGCCGTAGATGGATAGAGAAGATAGGGAGAAAGACGTGGATAAAAGAGACTAATTGGAATATTAGAGGAGTTCAGTCTTCGATTTATTGGAACAGGCACGTATTGTTACTTGACGGGAACCATACGTGTCAAAATATTGCTATATATTTAATAGGGAAGAAATGATTTGGCACAATTGATTGTCATAGAAAAACATTTAATGGAATAGGACATTTTTCAACATAGTTGTACAGTACATTATCACATTTCATCGAATAAAACAATTTATTAGACACAAAGTAACTTTTTCTATTAATCGTTACTGTAATTTCGTGTACAGAGTAGAAACAGAATCATTTTCTTCATCGGTGTTGACATTACATTCAGTGTATCACATCACAATAAGTGTTGACATCACGTCTCGCCCCTAAATTGTATTGTAAGTGTAGCAAGGCGTTATCGGAGTCCCGCGGTTCAGTGAGGATGGACCTGGATCGATATGTACTGAGATATAACGTCGAAGTTTTCAGGTCCTCTTCCCAAAGTAAGGAATGCTCCGTTTTCAGATGGCATACGACGATACCGATGGACTTCGTCCATATACTAATTCACAAGACCGACTAAATTCTTCTTCATACATACATGAGCAGCCACATTGACAGTATACATCCATGTCCTTATCATGAGTATCACTCCAATCACTATGGAATCGTCTAACATTTTCTTCTTCACTACCACTACTTCGTTGTTGTTATTGAATGTTAGGTCCACCAACTCCGCCACCCCCTTCGTTAGCAGAGGGAGAAAACAATGCAGAATTTTGAAATATTGTAGCTGGTCTGGATATTTGGTTATGATTATTATTATTATGATGTTCATAACTAATAAAGGTTTTGTGCGTGCTCACACTTTCATCAGTTAAATAAGTCAATCCGGAAGATCCAGTAGTGTTAGCATTCATTTCACTATCTCCATTCACGTCACCGTCACCGTTACCGTTACTACCACCGGTCATTATCACATTACCATGTTGTTCAACATTACTATTATTATTATTGTTATGAGATTTTTTTGTCAAATATGATAAAGGTCCACCACCTGATCTCATTCGTTTTTCTTCCATCGCCTTTGCCACATATTCAGGTAATCGATTCCTTCCCCTAACAAACTCAACCATCACCCATATCGCCGTTACTATTCGTCATCCTGACCATAGCTGACGCAACACGCACCGAACCAACGCCACTACCCGCATTATTTCTTGACCGTTGCTGCTGTTTAATACCCATTGTTGCTATTCCAATTGCATTACCGATAAAAATTTAACATCAAACACACCGCCACCTTTGTGTCCACCACCGAAAAGAGAAGCAGACGATGCGTTACCGAAGAGAGGAGCGGATGCGGCAGCAGCTCCAAAGGGGGCCGCAGAAGCTCCAGACGCTGATGATGATGCAGCCCATGTTGACTGGAGCTGATTTTCGTTAAATTAGACAGACGCAATGGTGATTCATCGATGAAATACAAACGGATAATAGAACAAACATTTGCAATAGACAAAAAAACATCCGCAAAATTTGCATTTAATTAGAGCATGACGTGGCCATTTAAATTACGGGATGCGAAAAACTGAAAAACGGTTGTTGTAGGTGAAGAAGAGCAGCATTTTCTCTTTAAAAATAATACTCGAATGGCAGCGTTGTTGAAAGAGTATAATATTAATATACTCTTTCAACTCTGCTGTTATTCGAGGTTTTTCATGTGCACACGTCTACGTATGTGTTTTTTGTACCTCTGTTTTCGGGGTCAAATTGTTTACACGTGCACACATTCACACGTCTAAACAAATTGACCCCGAAAACAGAGGCACAACAAACATATCCGTAGAGGAGATCGGACCGGACCGCACTATAGGACCGCATAACCAATTTTTTGGTTCTGTGTTTAGTATCACAGTGCCTTTTACAGCTTGCTTTTTTCTGACAGGAGCGCCATCTTTCATCTAACTCTACGGCTTGGAGAACATGTTTAAGGGGGTGATCAACCACACCTATATCGAAAACCAGAGGGAGGAAATGTAATCGCCGCGACATCAGACCATTTTTTCATTTATAGGTCGCAGCAGAGGTGACGGGCGGCGGTGGCAGCAGGCCAAATCATTTCGTTTTTAATTATTAAAATTAAATTTATTTTATTAAATTAAACTTCTTTTTATAAAATAATTCAAAATTTACATCGTAAATTTTAATATTAAAACAATACACTAAAATCCCTACAAGAACATTCGAGAACGAGTAAATGTGAAACATGTCGATCAAGGAAAATCTTCTGGTCCAAAAAATTAAATCAACCCCCTGGTCTTCAACTTTACATGGCACTCACCTCCCAAACATCAATCGTCCCATTTTTGTTTTCTGACTTCTTTGTCGTTGCAGAGGTGATGCTTCATGTCTTATGGTGCTGTTCTTGGATTGTCTGAATAAATTGGTTACGATTGGTCCGGGCGCTGCAGCTGGAATGATATAGACAGCTTTAGTTATGGCATATATTGATGGTACGGACAGGGATGTGACGAGGGAGTGCGTGAAGCAATGGATGAGTTGATCGGTATGGATTGGAAGGTCACAGACATCAAACTTGTGCGTGCGATGCTTGACGAGATATGCGAAATGCTTCATGTTGAAGCACCGCTCGTTGTTAACTCTGTTGGTTCTGTATGCGAAAAGGAAGGCAATATGCGAAACGTTTCATGTTAAAGCGCCCTCCGTTCTTAATTATGTTGGTTATGTATGCGTCTCTTGCTATTTTTAATTAGGTCGCAACTACGGCTGTTTCTGTATTATAAGTAAGTGTAATCTGTTTATTTTATAATTTGTACAGTTTGATGCATACTTGCCTCTTTTCTCTACGTTCACATCTATATGAAACACAATTCATAAAAATGATCTAAGGAGTGAAGTAGACCATAACAAATATAAGAAAACTACATAAATGAGACGAAAAAAAGAATTTTAATTATTTATAAACCACTTTAAGAAGTCTATTCGGGCCGCGTAGTCACCTGCCCCAACAATATCGACCACCCACAATCCAACTTTAACGACGTCCGAATTTCACAACTTTCCAACTCATTCGGGTACGACGTCCAATTCGAACTCAATTTTCGGAACAATCACAGTGCTAATGAAATACTTGAGGGCTGCTCAAGATGAAATTAAGGGAAACAATTAGAGTCTACCTTAGGCATGCTCTTATAGCGATAGCATGTGTGAAATTATAAGTAGTATATTTACTTGTGTGAGTGATGTATCTAACAACATCATTCCATACGACATTCAAGCAAATCAGCTCCCGTCAGAACAACAGCTTTCTCCTTCGCGTCATCAGTCGCTTCCATATGTACATACCGCCTCAAGGATGCCGCAAACGACATACGAAAATCATCACTGCCGACCCAAGTCTCTTCCACCAACTTTCTAAACAGCACTTGTTCTGAAATTTTTTTGATTTTGCTCTAATCTATTTTTTGGGCAAAGATCTCATCACTAGATGATCGCTTGTACATATGGGATTTTAGAGGGTGATCGTCTTTTTTAGGTGTGGTTAGGGGATTGTGCAATATTAAAATATTAAATTAAAATATTAAATCACCTCCCTGGCCTTCAACTTTACATGGCACTCACCCCCTAAACCCCAATTTTCCCATGAAAAATCATTTGACCTTCTTTTCATCAATGTAATTTTAGGTAAGTTTTAAACCACACAACTGGTAAATGTTTTAATTTTTGGACAATTCTGTCCAAAATTGTTTTTTTTACTTTCTCGGCCCTGCATCTCGTAAGATCTTCTCCAAACTTGGATAATTTGGCGTTTACCCAGCATGAACACCAAGTTTGGAACAGAACCAACAAGTTACTGCCGACATATGCGTTGTTTTAGACACATTTTTAGACAATTCTGTCCAGAAATGTTTGTTTTACTTTCTCGGCTGCATCTTATGGAATCTGCTCCAAACTTGGTGTGCGTTCAAGTTGGAGCATACCCAACATGCACACCAAGTTTGGAACCGAACCAAAAAGTTGCTGCCGAGATATGCTTTGTTTTAGACCCATTTTTGGACAATTCTGTCCAAACATTGGATTTTATTACGACAAGGGATTTTTTTAATAACAGAAAATAGCTATAAACAGATATAAATCATTTCAGTAAAAATACTTGATGGTGAATATTATGTATGTAAGATGTCATTGGAAATTGGAAGAGACGATCTGTATTTAATAATTAAATTTTAATTAGTGAGACCCAAAATGAACAACTTTTTATGTTATTTACATGGTTAGTCTCTTTAGAGTATTAGAATATAACTTACTAAGATCAGTTGCGAATATTTGTGCAAAGAAAAGGAAGTTTAAAATTTACAAGTGCTTCAATGAAATACTAGTTCAACTAATATTCATGGGTGAAGAGTGTTGTAAACTGACCATAGAAAAACACATATATGCTAGGGTTACCCTAGTCGTTATCTACAAAACTTGCTACGTATTCAACCTATATGGGTCCCTAGCAACGGAATGCTAGATATCTATTTCGACCCTATCATGTATAGGAAAATTTTAGTCGTCCCTAGTAATTCCTGATATGGAAACATAGACACTAGACATGATTCATGGTCCCTAGTAACAATCTAGCAATTTTGCTAGGCACGTGTTAATCCCTAGAGGATTTAGCCAAATTGAATCAGTCCCTAGTAATGCACTTCTACTGACGCTATGCGCCAATCGAGGTGAACTGTTCAGTCGAAGTTCACTTCCACTTGGTGGTACGGCAGTGTCAACATGCTGTACCCTAAGGAACAGCGAAAATTATCCGTGCAGGTCTCTATGCGCCAATCGAGGTGAACTGTTCAGTCGAAGTTCACTTCCACCTGGGACAGTGACTAAAAAAGGAAAACGCGAAAAAAACATCTTTAACTTTACTAAATTTTACCACTCCAACTTGTGATGAACTCGGCGGAGAGCGTGGGACACGGGACGAAGAAAGTCATGAAATTCCACAAGCTGGTGTGGGACACAATGATGAAGGTGAAATTTATAGATGAATCACTGTATGTACGAAATGAAGGAACAACCCACTCACCACCTGCAACAGTGTCGGTTGTAGAAGTGCATGATGCAGAATTCATCACTGTGGCCGACAGTCGAGATGTGTCATAAAATGCAAATGGTTCACCAAATAGTAGATGAAAACAGCGCATAAGATTTTCGAATCATTTAGGCATTTTACTACTGAAGGTCGTTATGTATAGTGACGCCCACCTGTCTGACCACAGTGAAATGAAGACCAACTTTATGAATGCCATAAAAATATTCCACACGAAGGCACCTTCTAATTTATTCTTTGGGGGAGATACAGCCTTCTTGGAAAAGTCTCAACGACAGATTTCAGAAATTACTTTCAGATCACCGCACTGCGTTGAAAATAAAAGTAACAGCAAGTGTAATAATTGAATTGAGGGTAAAGGGAAGTACTTTTGGATGACATAACACTTGCTGTCAACGAAAATGATAGAAGACGTCGAGCTGAAAAAGACGAACGTACAGGGTTCGATGAAAGACTGAGAGTAAATGGGGAGCAAATAAGGGACCAGTAAATAAATCGTCTGGGCACCACTAGTGTCCAGGGATTGAAAACAGGAATACCACAATAACGACAATCGTCGGATGACTCAGATGGTGATGATCGTAAACGTTTGGAAGAGCATGTCCGCCGGCAACATGTGAGCACGGGAAAGATATTCAAAATAGAGGAGTACCGTCTGACTTTGGAAAAACAAAAGCAGACAGAGTGGTGGAAAAGGATCAAATGGATATGGAACGGGCGAGTCGAATGGAGTCTCTACAGGTACAGCAGTTTCAATTAGACTTTGATCTATTGGCGCTGGACCGTACGAGCTTAGATTTATTATCATGTTAAATTTGATTCAAATATGTTTGTAGACTTGGTGGAGGACAATTAAATTAGCTCTGTACCTGGTCACCGTGTCTGAAGCATACTTTAAAAATCCAAAACAAATCTGACGCTTTGAACATCATTAAAATTGGATCCTTGTGGACTTTTAACATTCTTTGGTAGTCTTCCGTGGACCACGACTGTTTCAGATTTTTATATGACCACTCCACATTAACCCGTGCACCATTCATTGCGATATTATAAATTTGTTGCTGCGGAGTCGCAGTACCCCTTTGTTATGCAACTTGCATCTAGGTACGCAGCACATAAGCGGCGCCCTCAAATAATGCGTTCCTTCGATTAGTACTTTCTGTTGTAATTCAACATCGAGGTTACTTTTGGCGGTATAGTGTGAATTCGTGGCGACAGTCAACTTCGGTTCCATTCATATAAAATATATGGCTATCTGGAGTTGAATTTGTTTGATAAATCAAACAATGAAACCGCTTGTGCCCGCTGTAGCACGAGCGTTGATTGCCTTTAACACCTCCAGGCCTTGTCATTGCCATCGCTGTTCAGTCAATAATTCTATACAGTTCTTGATAGGAGTATCTTTACCATGTATGTCTTCGGTATAGTCAATTTCCCGTGTATTAAGTAAATCAGTTCTTAGGGCATCTCTAGTTAGACGTTGAGTTCCAAACTCAACGCCTGGCACTGGTGGATAAACAAGTTTTTAACGGATGTTTTAATTAAAATGAATACAGTAAGGCGTTGAGTTTCCCGTTGGGTTTTCTGAAAAACTCAACATCAAACTCAACGTCATAATTCAGTACGCCATGGAAAAATTAATTGAAAAACACTATGGAAAAAATTGGCCAATGAGAAAATTCGGTCGAACCTTGCAGAACTATGAACAAGAGCATATTGACAAAACATTGGGAAAAATCTGTGACACAAGTAAACAGAACGTACAGTAATGTACAGCTAGACTGTAAATAAGAGTAATGAAACAGAAAGGGAATAAGTTACAGATAGAAATTGTGTAAGTGGAGGGGGATCGGAACCGG
>JAULBU010039751.1:0-14718 GCA_032358235.1 Odonthalia washingtoniensis | reverse complement strand
GCAAGTGTTGATATCTCGTACAGACAGTCGGGGCGTGTGTGTGAAAGCTATTCGAGGCGCATCCGCATTGAGCGAAATTCCTTGAATATAGCATTGCCACCGACTGATTCCAGTTTTTGCATGTAGTGACGTTGCGTCTGTTGAATAGATGAGTCGTTGTTGTACTATAGGCGGAACGCCGAGAAGTCGCACGGTAAAGAAGTGGCAGGTTTCATTTCGACGCGCCATTCAGTCTGTAGTGAAAGCGTTTTGAAGGTATCGTCGCCTGCCCTCGATAGGTCGTCGACATAAGTGCCGGAAAGTCTAGAAAGATTGCAGTTGTTAAAAATGTAATTGAAGGAAGGGTCCGATCGTAGATGTTTCATTCGCAGGTCGTTGAAGTGATGTCGGTGCAGGGTCTTGAGCCATAAGTCGCCCTACTCAGACAAACCGTAGAGGAGCTGGATGATTTGCATACATTGGTCAAGAGAGTGGTTCAGTTCTGGAATGCTGGAATCGAGAAAAGTTTTCGTGCCACTGGAATCGCGGACTGCAAGTATGCCTGTGTCACATTAGAGGTCCAGACATTAAAACAATGGAGATAAGCCAGTTACAGTAAGAGCCTGATGGAGGATGGTTACAGGGTTTGAGAGAAGTGATCCATGAAGTTTTTTAACTTATCATGGTGCCCTCCATTCACAAATCTAGCCTTGTGGATGGTTGAACCATGTATCGCAGAATTGAGGGTCAGGACAAATCTTCCAGGAAGTACATTTGCATCTTGAGGTACATCTTCTCGCAGTATAACCCGGGACGTTTTCTTTTTAATAAGATGCTCAATTTCATCCTTTCGGGCCTGTATCATTTTCGGCGTTCAACTTCTTGGATCTTTTAATGGAATTATATCTGTTATGAAAACATCCGCTTAGAAGTAGGGTTATCGAACGTTGTGAAAGGTGCTATTGATTTTTCCCATGCATGCCGTCGAAAGGGAGCTGGGGGAGATGTAGTGCTCGATCTGAGTGATGGAATAGGGACGGGGCTTGTTGCCAGGGATGTCTAATATGTGTACCAGCTTGGTACGTCGATCACATGAGGACAATCTAAAGGGGTGGAGATATTCCCCGTTCTTCTGTGAATGGCCTTTTTCACTCCAAACCAGAACTTCATCACCGGGATCACAGACAGCGTCGGTAGATTCCGGAACGTTTTGTCGCAGCGCTCACTTTATGCGCATCCTATCCATAATTGATTCCATTCTAGAATATGCGATTAAAGCAGCACCTCCACGTTCATCTGTAGTCAATCTGCGGTCGTACTCTATGCGTATGCTAGTCATTGGGTATTCAATGAAGAGCAGGACGGAAGGGACTGAGCCATCTGGGCTCGAAGTGTCATTCATGAACTTAACATCGAGTGCAAGCAGGAGGTCAAACTAAGTTTTGGGATAGTCCATGAATAGTTTGCGAACCGTAGTTCGAATAGGTTCTTGAAACCTTTCGCAGATGTTCAATCAATTATGGGGCTCAATGCCTGTATTCACTACTTGAATATCATCCATGGCGGCCATGTATATAAAGAAATCACCAAAGTTGCCCCTGTTCTACTATTATTCTATTAGGTAGACCAGTATAAATAGCAGTCCAGGCTTTGATTAGCGAATGCCAGATGGTGCATGTATCCATATATTTATGGCGAGTCGCGGCCCTAAAATTCGTTCCCTCGTCGATAATATGGAGAATGGTATATTTCGTTTTTTCCATAATTATGTAGAAGACGTCTAGAAAGCTACGTTCGTTGAAACGAGCGCTATGGGAACCAAAAGATATGAGATAACGCAGCGACGCTGAAGTGACTCGTTGGAAAGGACAACACTTTGCGGATATATCCTCTAGTATCTTCAGCGTAGTCGGATCGGCGCCGGAGGGGCTGGTGCGGTGCAAGAGTTTGAATAGCTTCGCGTTAGTAGGGTAAAAGAAATAACGGTGTAGACGTTTAAACTCACTTTTAGAGAAATTTATGTCGACTGCCTCCGTTGGGGCAAGCGGGGTGTAGAGGTGGGAAGATGGAATCCTGTAAACAGAGACTAATCACTCTTCTAAAAAGTATACCTTGTCATTGTGCAGAAGTTTCTTACGCCGCGCTAGCTTATTATTGACATTATCTATCATCAAAATAATGTTGTCTAATATATCCAGTCTGATGAGCGGTGGAAAGTTCACTTCGGCAACATCAAGTAGAATCTTGAGGTTGGACGTCTGCGCTAGTGTAACGAGTATAAATGTTGCCACCCGATTAAGTGGAAGACTTGTTCGCCATATCTCAATGATAGGTTCGAAGGGGATAAGTTGGTCTCGATGTTTAAGAGGGAGTCGATTTTGGTCAGAGACAACTTGCTAATTACGCTTCTCGGCGCTCTTCTGGCAACACAGAAGGAGGGTCTGAGATGATCATGTGAAGTTGATTGGGTTACGTTGAGGTCAACACTGTTGCAATTAATAAAGTTTGGCTCGTCTAGAGGTTCGATAAAGTGGTGAGGAGTGGTGTGTCTGGGATCTTGGAGCGTAATTGTAGGTGGGGATGAGCCGGCGTAGAACGCGTGGTTAAGGTGAGTTCTGACCACCTTTTGGTCTAGAAGATTGTCATCTTCGTCGCTATCGGTCTGCAGCGGAATGTTTTCTAAGACTCGCATGTTGAAGGTATTAAATTCATCAATTGGCGGATCATCGTCCATAGTGGTGTCGGTGGTGAAAGTATCCAATTCAAGAGAATCTTGTTCATATTAATTAATCACATCTGATAGCACATAGATGGATTTCTCACTATCGCGTAACCTTGTCGAAATGTAATTCTTCGATGCACCCTGTGAGCATCGGTGCGAAGGGGACCATGATGAAAATCCACATCTAGAACATTCAGGACTGTTCATGCTCTGGCAAGGAGTGGAGTTGAAGTTATGTTGCCGGTTGGAAAAAGGGTGCGATTTGGCCGATTGGGTTGATTGTTGCTTCTGTTGTGTCTGTAGATCAAGTTGCGGTTGTGTTGATGTCTGAAACTCTGTCGAGATTGCGGCCTATTTTCGTGTCGACCAAACAATGACAGTTGAAAAGAGTCAGGTGTAGGTTGTTTGCCAAAAGAAATTTCTTTTTCAAAAGCTATGGAGTGAGTAAGAGTAGTTTTGAACGTCTGATATGGGTTGCCGCTAATCACGTTAGTACGTGGAATCTTTGCCCAGTCAAAGGACGCGACAGCTGAAGAATGAACTTTCAATTTGTATGTGTCGCTACGGTAAATCGACACACACTGGGTATTTAGCTTGTTGATATAAGCAAAAATCTTGGAGAGTCCAACTCCTTCATCCGTTACGTCAATTTTAATCATGAATGTTTTCAGATCGAGCCGTTCGAGGCGAAGTTGGACTTCTTTTTGCCGATCGTCTGAGTGAAACTCATTTTTCATGATTGTTTCTGTATATGAGAAGGACATTTATATAACGTAGTTGGTCAAGTAGAAAGTACGTGCAGGTTCTTTTAAGGTGTTTACGAAAAGAGGGCCTGCATCTCATCTGATAGATCTATCTGAGTAGAAAAGATCTCATTGTCCCTTAATGTGTTAGTTACTCTTTAATCAACGTCACCAGAAAAAGTTTTGTCGTTGAAATTTGCAGCAATTGATTGCGATACCTGTCCTGAGTTCATTTGTTACATTGGTGAAGTGGTTGATGGGTCACCAGGGCTGTGGTTGTTCTGACTAGTGGTTGGAGGAGATGGATGTTGGTAACCGCGAAGGGCTCGGATGTGGTGGTTAGACAACGTTGGAGGAGGTAAATTGGATGCGGGATGGGGAGGGGGTTCTCTGGATCTATGTAGCTGATTGGTCTGTGCTTGAGTGAGGGTTTGGGGTGTGTGGCGATGATAGATCCAACAGTGGATTCGTTTCTAGTATTGAGGGCATCGGTTGAGATCGGAGTGTGATGTAGCGGACTCTTTTGAACTCGTTGACTATCGCTTGGAGTTCAATGCGGGTACGTTGTGTAATTCTGGCACGACAAAAATGGGTGACAAACGAGTCGTTTTCAACATCATCGTCGCTTAGTTGAAGTGGTTGAATTGATACGAGCTTAGGATCTGTTAGGTTGTATAGCTCCGCGATGTCCTTAAGTAGGCTGACGGGAGCCAAAGACATGGAGAAGTACGCGTTCGTGAAGAAATGACGGTCTGACGGGAGTACGTCCTTCAATTCTCGGGTAGTCTCACAGTGTCAGGTGGGATGGATTCGGTTCTGTCGTCGAGGATGGGATAATTCTCTAGAAAGGATTTAGCTGCGCTAAGGAGGTCGGTAGCTAAAGTTGTTGTTTTGTGGATGCTGTTGGTTCTTCTGAAACATCTCTTATAGCGGATGATTACATCGGTTGGGAACAGTTGAAATCCACTGGTGCGTAAGATGGGCGGAAGAGAAGTAACTGAGGCTGTAATTTCTTCCGGCGGGTATGGATCCATGATGCAGCCAGTTCCTGATTATATGGCGTATGTTGCGATACTTATGGTTGGATTTTTTTTGAGTTTTGTTGTTTTAATTTTTGATTTAATTTTTGATATTTTTTTTAATGATGATGAATTTTTTGTGTACAACAGGTTGATAACCGAGTTTCGTTTACCAGGCCAGAATCCAGATTGTCTAAGGACATTGAAATTGACGAAACGACTGTATTAGAGGGCGATGACAAACAGCGCCAGGTGGTTGAATACAGCCACGTGTATCTAAGGTAGTGTAGTCAATGTAGCAGAGGTGAGAAAGTAGCGTATGTGCCACGGTATATGGGGTACTATAGCGATGTAGGATGCTGAAGAGCAATGTTAGGACATGTTCTTATCGAGGTTTAGCGTAGAAAGGGATCTGGTAAGGCGGACGGTGAGGCATGCAAAAAGATGAGAGGTCAGAGGTCGGAGGTCGGGGTCGGTGGTTTGAGATCAGATTTAGGATAGAAGGTAGAACGTATCGGGCGTCCGTATCAATACGTGGAGAGGTTGACTTAAGGTGTTCGGGTATCAATATCTTAACGGTGTCGACAATTAAACAGTGTTTTAATGTAGATAAGTGAAGGAAGGGATAAGGAGAAGAAAGGGAATGGTGCTGGCGGCATTCTTGCAGTGGATAAGACTGCCAAAAGCGAGTCCAAGACACTGATCCTCATAGGCGGAAGAGTTAGTAGTAGGCCAAGATAATCCAGGTGTATATTGTTAGCTAAGGCTAGTTAGCTCCAACCGTGTCTGCTGTACATTTGGTAGCACACGTGTAGATTCTGTGGTTGAATTATTTAGCGGTAGTATATATATATAGTGTGGTTAGTATTGATTTTAGCTGAAGTTGTCAGTGGCTGGGGTCATCAGTTACCACGCACTTAGCTTACCGTACCTTGTTTTTGGCAATGATCATTGATCAAATCCATAATCAGAATGTGGTTACCACCATGGAGGAAACCACTTCACACCCATGTGTTTGCATCATCTTTAACATCATGGTAAAAACGTGAGCTACAAGTAGTCTAGTTTCAACTGTGTCCCTTCTTCATTACAAATCATAGTATAACAGTTTGAAGATAAGCTAAAATTTTACAAACTGAACACTCTTAAAAAACATGCAGTACAAATTTTAATATTGGAAACAATAACTGAAAAATTGACTGTATTAGTGATAATTTCACAAAGTACTTGAACGTTATTGACTTCATAACACATGTTAATTCTTTAATATCAGGATACAATAACAAATAAAAAGAAGACAGGGAGACTACAAAAATGAGTTGAAAATTAATTCAGTTTCAACTCCACCACTTTCATACATTGTATTTAACCATTCACTTCCTTTCCCGAGAATTCCTCACAATTTCAACCGTAATCTCTTTACAGTATTCAACTGCCGGTAATTTGTTTGAGAATAACGTCGCATCAAAGTCAGCGTCGCAGATGATGTTAATGACTTCATCCACCTCCTTCCTTCCAACTGAAGATTCTATGATACGTAAAGATACAGCCAACGACTTGTTTAGCACACCTGCTTTGCTCTTGTACATTTCATGTCCCATTTCCGTCAATAACGATACGGATTTTTCTATAGTTCCACTACTGTCAGCCGGCTTTCCAGATCAATACTGTTGTCCATCGAAACCGTTCATGATAATACGAGATGTTTCTGTTGAATTTTCTGTTGAATCATCCGGTTTAAAGCTACAACTGTGTTCTGTGACAGCAAGAGTTGGGTAAATAGGTGCATATGTTTTGCTCTATTATAAATTATCCCACGACACATTAATTTTAAAAACTACTGAAATATTTTCCGTACATTGCTTATATATTTCAGAGCCAGTATCATACACCATGATGTATCCATTTTTTGCATGTCGTGCATCTGTATCCCCATTCCTAGTCTCGAATGCCACATACTTGTGGTGTCTTCTGAGAGATTCCGAGGATACCGCGCCATTTAGTTGATAACATACACGTAGAAGAACGCTTACGTGTTCATTAAAATTTTTGGATCCCATAATTTTTTGTAATTGCTTTATTTTCGGACTGTGAAATTTTTTTACTATTTTCCGTCGTATGTTTACTTGATTTTTTATTAAAAAATAATATTGGAAGTTTGAATGGCAATAGTATTTTTTCGATTTCTCAACATTTTTCAGATATGCCGTTTCAGTTCGAGAAATTACCGTTGTGTGCCTTTTTCAGTTATTAAAATTTCAACTGATCAGCCATTTATGTGCCGTTTTTATACAATTCCATTACCGGCTTCCCCCATCCACGCAAATTTCCATCAACCAGTCACAAGTATAAGCGATCAACTCGCAACGATGATCCCAACACGATGACAGTTCACTCCTTCTGATCATTCAACAGCGAATCGTACATGTCAGTTCCTATCACGATGAACTTATTGCATGCTTCAACTATTTAGAACAGGTAATTATTCATTAACTATTAATCCTTTCAAAAATTTTAGAAAAACTCCATTCATATGTGTTAACCTTCCTTTACCTTCACTTCTTTTTCTGATTTTCGTTTACAGGTTGCTTCTCATCTTAAACTACCCTGGTTTAGGTAAATATGTATGTTTACATTCCTTTTCCGTTTATGCTTTCATCCATTAATTCCCATGTCATGACCTTTTCATATTCAATTTACTAACTTTTGTTATATTCTTCATATTTATTGATGCTATTTTTATATGTATGCAGTTCAATATGGTTTACATGTTCACAGTGAAAAAATGGATATGAACCAAAAAACTGATTTCTATAGATTGTATATACATGATATATTAATATATACTTGTTGGGTGCGTTTCTTGGTCGTTGCTTTTAGAGGTTCCCATTCTTCTATTACTGCCTAGTTTATACTTCTTTTCACTTTTCCCTGCTCTATGCAATTTGTTATAGCTCTACTTCTATCACGTTTTTTATTATTATATTTTTTCGTTATTGCCGTTTTAGCTTATTTTTATCAAAAATTTTGATTTGTTATCGCATGATATCACAAATGATAAATATCTTTATATCGTGTATACCATAATTGGTATACATGAATTGCAATGTATATTGCTATTATTCTATATATCATTCCCATCGGCCATTATATCATTCCTACATATAACAGATATATATATCATAAATCGTAATAACCATCCACTTTCACATTCATGAAATGAATGAAAAATGGATGAACAATTGAAGATTGCATACGGTATATGAATGAATTAATGTATTTTATATACATTCAAACATTCAGCACATGGATATAAAATTCAATGTGACTTACATTACAGACTACATTTTTCGCAGTATTATATAAAGTATTCATTCAACGTCTCATACATAATGTGTAGTTACGAGCCTAGATTACATAGACAAAAATCTCCTGTGTATGAAAGAAATTTTAAATGATACATTCGTGTAATGTTTCAAACAATGTACGTTGGCACGGATAATTTCTTCCTTTTATTCTGCGCCGTCCGCAAGTAAATTTTTATGTCTCATACAGTAAAACATACAGTATCTGTATGCCATAGTTAATGCCCCATACATTTTATCTTCAAATTGTGTAGATTTTTCCTTCAGTTATCATCGGTAACCATGCAAACACTGTGGTTTTCTATATGTAACCTACACGGACTCCCAAAATTCGCATGGCCTAGTATATGTGACATCCACCCCAAACTACGTCTCTTGAATGTAGGCATTCAGTTCCGGAAACACAGACGTGCTCAATTTGTTTCGGAAGTGACTATTCCGCCAAGAATTTTGGGTGTGGACAGGCGATGCCTACATGCCACAATAACCAATGACTTGTCGGACTTCTGTACAATTCTATCTGTTTCTTGGCTGCATACGTCTGCATCTTTGATTTTCGAAAACTTTCGAAAAAGTTTTGAGTCGCCAAAAAGAAATCAATTTTGTAAAAAAATTCAAAATGATTTTGTGCTGTATCAATATAATGCACCTTATTCCAAAATTTACATTTTACTGCACTGCAGATTTTGTGTCGAGTTTTAGGAAACGAAAATATTTCGAGAACAGGCAAAATTTATTAATTTGTTCCCCCGAATTCTTTTGGCATTTTTGAAATGATATGTTACCAATTTTGACAGTCAAAATTCGTTACATAAGGATATTTTTATACATCCTTAAAATCTGCTAAAAACATGTCCACCGTACTATTTGAATGTGCCTATACATCTTTTGCCTTTTCTTCTTAAACCAAACATGGATTGGACACGCATGTTTTCAAGAGCCATGAAGGTTTGGAGCATAACGATAGACGACATAACAAACGCCGTTGTGAAATGCTACCTCCATCACAGCAAGTTGGTTGAATGGGTGATATAATTCAAGTTAATTGTATCACTAGTAACGTGAACTAGGAAAATTCTGATGATAACAGACTGTACATGTCTACAGTCACAGGAACTATACCGGAAGATTTACAAGATCCACTACCTGACGTGTCAGATGCTGAAAATAGTCAAGGAAATGTAGATATGAATGATATAATAGATGAAGTATTCTCTTTTAGTCAAACAAATAGGATAGAATACCTGTAATCAACTACTTTCATTATTTAAGAACTATTGGGGCAAGTTGGACCAGTCCATTACAATTTACAAGAATTTCGACGATATTCACTAATTTGTGAAACGACGAACGAATGATAATCAGTTTAAGAAAGGTTTTAAGGCAGAGAATAAATTGTCAGGATTGGGAATTGGTTACGAGGTGTATTGGAGGGACCCCATTGATGATTTTCGGTGCCAGGTTAGAAACGTTAATAGACATGAATTTTACACAAAATCTCCTGATCGTTTTACAATTCGCAGTCATCATATCAACTCGGAATTGGGTGTGAAAGCGGCCAAAATAGCAGAAGGAATCACAAAGATGTCAGAGGATAAAACAATTTCGTGGCGTAATCTTGATGCTGATTGAGAGCAATAATTTATAGCAATGTTACAGATATACAGAGACAAATCTCAGACATCACTAAAGACCTCTGCATTGAAGTTTTATCTACTTCACTTGACTCTTTTCAATTTCAAAGAAAAATGGAGACGGAGAATCATTTCATCTGGGGAATAAATAATTGCATACATCCCTATTGAATTCTAGCGGACAGATTTAACTCAAAAAAAGAAGGAGCAAAGGTAATCGAGAAGAAATGTTTCTAGCTTTACACGACAGTATTAAATTCATATATAAACCACTAATGAAAGTGGTGATCTAAGGGGTGGAATTCCAGACAGCAGATTTCAAGAAACTACGGGGTCATCTTATGAGGTCTTCTTATGTAGCTGATATCCCTGAAACGGAGGATATGTTGAGCTTAAAGGGAAAGACTGACATAAGTTCTCCATTCCATAGATGCTTAGTTGGAAATGAAAGGCTGAGCTGTGTTGCAAATTACGCCGAAAGGCCTGTATCTCACACTCTTCAAATGTTTCAAGCATTGACATTCGGAATCGATGATGTTGCAAGCGAGTTTAAAACCGACTTCAAGATACCATTACCACCTGTCCTTAGTTTGTTTCCGTTTGTTGGTATACATCCCTCAGTTGATATATATGAAATATTCAGTTTTCAACCTATGTATAATATCTCACTAGGTATCTCGAAGTTGTTGAAAGAGTGTATTGTATTGTACCTAAAAGACGACAAAAGGGTTAGCAAGTCAATAACAACTACCTCCGGATAGGTGAGGAATATATCTTTGATTAAGAAGTCCGTTTTATCTTTTCTTAATTTTTTCCTTCGAGAAGTGCAGTGCAGCTCACACGGGTATGGACTACATGTCGATTTCTCGAAAGGGTTGGCATCTGGTATTATATTAGGTCTGTTCATTGAGGATGGTATGGTAGGTATGGTAGAAGCAGCAGACCACGAATGATTCGATATGGTATCTCCATTTCGGGCTGCAATTGTTGATACATGTTGGGGAGACTTCAGCGCAGCGCCAGTAACATCTGTTTTCGTGTAATTTTTTTGATCTTGTAAAATTCAGTTGGCGAAGGAATAGGAGGCGAAAATGAAGTGATGAATATCTAAAAACCTTAACCAAATTAGGTAATGATTTCAAGGTTCTTGGAACCAAGACGTTTGGTTAATACCACGATTTGAACATGGGAACAAGAAAATGGCATATGTTTGATCATGTTGTCCCCGACATAAGTCGCACTGGAGGTCTTGGATATATAACAGGTTAGATGTACGAGAAGGAAAATAAAATATTGAAAAAAGCCTATGAACTAACCTCGAAACGATCCTAGTATGCAATGAGGTAGACTATCGTAAACAAGATGAGCAAAACTACATCTCAAAACTCCTTAGTAAGAGGGCTGTATCTGCTATTCCAAAGCAGGTGAATGTAAGAAGATTTCAAGCTGTAAAGGAATATGCAGCCTTCTTAGTACAATTCGGAGAGTCTGTAGAATTTATAGAACTCGAAACTGCTACAAAGCTTCTCTAAAACAATAGAAACGGTTTAAAGAATTATGTAGAACATTGTGAAGTTATAAGATAATTAATTGAAGTCATGGGTGAAGTTGGTATGACACTGTTGGTAATCCTACTGAGAGATCATATGAATGAAGCTGGGATACCGTTGAATGTTGCACGTAATACGAAGATTAAGTTTCCATCCTCATCTTACGTTTTGGGGTACACAGTACCAACGTTAGAAGAGATGAATTGTAATGATGACGTATTCATGGAGAAAACAAACTACAGAATTTCACATCGCATTGTTGCGAAACGACGTTTTTATCATAGTACAATATCACGTCTTGATTCTATTATGGTGGAAGGGGATAATGATGTAAACTTCCCCACACCCAATGGGCTCATGAGAATATGGTTTGCTCAGGTATTGGAATTTATGCACATTCAAATAGAACTTGACTGTAGTTATCAATGTAAGAGGCATGGTATGATCGAATGTCCAGTTTGCAGCCCCCAACTTGAACACTAAATGGTTTTTCTCCAATACTATGACGTTGTTTTGAACAAGGATCTAACGTTCGATTGAATATACAATACTGTGAACTGTATCCATATTCGTTGTCAACGAAGTGAAGGTGAGTTGGAAAATAATATGTCATCGAAACGATACGTATCGTCCCCTGTTAATTCAATACGCGTGATTGTACATGTTGTCCCAGCAGACATGGAAATTACAAAGCTCTGTATGTCTGGCAGTAGACGGAAGGAATATGAAATGTTGAAATGTGATGAAGATGGATGGGCCTCGACGATCTATTACGTTAATAGATTTTGTCGTCCTAAAGATTGAGGGATACGAATACAAAAATTAGGAGGTTGAAATGATTATAAAAACTTATCATTCCGTCTCAAAATAGCAATCAAATCGACGTGAAGAACTGAAACGACTGTTTTTCAATATTAGATCGTTCACTTTTGAAGTTTTCTCGAAACTGATAATTGATTTCAGTTATAAATAACTTCATATTCTCTTTACTTCTATTTGTTCTTTTCAAGCAAGCACTTGTTTCGCTATAACATAGATATTCTTAAACCTAATCGCTACTAGCAGAGGAAAAGATACAGAAGTAATGTAAGAAAACGAACTGGAGATGCAGGTGCTATTCTGCAAAGTGGAGCGCGTGTGCTCCGTCGTGGTGGGGATGAAGATGGGCGAGTTCATGGAAATATTGACGCACAGCGGACATTGGAACGTCGTGGTAGCGTTGATCGTCCAAAAAGAACAAGAAGAAGTGTTGGTGACAATGTTGTGAAACGTAAAACTAGAGATGTCGTTGCAAAATAAATAATTGTTTCTGAAAAACACGGGGCAGAACAAGGAAAGTAATTGAAAGTGGGTGATTCAATTATTTGTCGAAATAGAAATACTAAATCCATTGGCATTGTAGTAGATGACGAAGTTAAACGAGACAGATCTACAACTGTAACTGCTAATATAGTTCGTGACGATATTCCCCAAGACATACCTGCTACTGTAACTGTCAGCACCGGGCCCTGCAATGAAATTAAAAAAGAATTGGAGTCATCAAACAGAATCAGCCAGAAATTGTGTTCACCTTTGCGTCTGTGGAAGGAGAAATGTAAACATTTGGGGAAGGACCTGAATCGTACCCATGCTGAGATGGAGTGTGTTCAGAATTGGATTTTTGAGACAAATTTTAGATCTTCTGACAGTATTGCATATATATCTAAGGAGACACGTAATGTAAAAGACGTACAAGAGAAAATTAGTCAAGAACTGGCGGAGAAAAATGTTCAAATAGGTGTTCAAAAATAAGTACAAAAGTTTGTTGACAACATGTCGAAGTACGCACAGGATTTCAGCAATGAAGTCTGTGAATCAAGTGGTGGAGATTTCTCCTCTAAACTAGAATGGGGCCCAAATCATGTTTTTCTAGAATAAATCAAGCAGGGAGACTGGAGAGGAAGATGTATAATGTCGAAAAGTTTCGACAAACAGTTCTCCAGGACAATGTGGAAATACATGAAACAGGATGTCCATTGTCTCTTACAACGGTAAGAGAAGAAGTAGGATACGTTGTAAAGTCCCTTCATTTCCAATTTTGTCCAATAGATGAATCTGGAAAAGGAACTTTGTATACGTAAACACCGGAAACCACTTCACACTTTGTTTGTCAGAGTGCTGCTAATATTCTTCGTAATAGTATGGAATTACTTCCATCGGTGGATCTAGAACGGAGTGTATTCTAATATATATGTCAGAACACTAGCATTATTCGTCGCTTTGATATTGTGTGCAGGCAGGCTATAAGAATGTGTAAGAAACTCGCAACGGATGTCTTCTTTAGTTGTCTTGATTATACAACAACTACAGCATCGAGACCAAATACCGGAACAGCTTCGTTTCAAAAAAGAGAAAACAGAAGAGATGGCAGAATCATTCAAAAAACTGTATAAGGCGTTTCCATGTGGACCAAGAGATACGTCATGACGGCGGAAAGCTACATTTCATGACATTTGTTCGGAAGGTTCTTCGTTCAATCCATTAGAACAATCGGAGGGAGTTGATGTACTGTTCCAGAACCAGCCTGCGAGGAATTCCATTGTACAGTTTCGACGGATTACTTTGAATGAAATGGACACTTCCAGTATCTTGACACTCTCTCCTCAAGGTGCAATAATTAATTCAATTTTCAACGGCTTCCAGGAAGATTCAGCATCAATGGACGAGACAAAGACATTGCAATAAAATCTATGAAAATGGGTAAAGTACTGACTGAATGCTCTAAAAGGTTTAAGACTCTTCTTACAACAGCAAATGCAAATCTTCTCCGTGAAGTTCTTGGTGCCTTCCGGAACTATTTCTTGAACGATAAAGATCTGCTAAACTTTGAGAATACGATGGGACGAAATAGAGATACAGTCACAAGACTCATAAACAAACAACAAGAGTTCACAATTGGATTCAAAAATCCTTCCCATAACAACTTTTTTATAGTACTTCGTAAGAAAACGTTTGCTTCTGTTATATGTGGTTTGCTCAGTGAAGTTGTAGATTGATTTATTTCACATTCCCAGACAATTGACAGACCATTTTCGGGCTTCAATGATGATTTACCGATTGATATCATTCATGAAATTGACAACGAACGCGACATTAATAATCAAAATATCATAGATACTCCCATTCCGTCATCTTCACTTGAATATGAGGAGGATGAGGGGGAAAGTGAAAATATATAGGATAATAAAACATGCTCATCTCTTTAATTGAAAAGAATTGCGGAATTACATTGGATTTTAAAATTCCAAAAAGCTAATGTTTGGTGAGATATTATAATACATTCAGTATACCATCATTCTCTTTCACTCTCCATTCTCTTATCATTCTTGACCTACCAAACCAAACTCTATGTCAACCTCAACCTATGTATTATGATTAACAAATGAACAACTCATTTGCGCGATGGAATCTACTGAATTAGAACATACAGAATCCCTTCCATTTTTATGTAATGAGAAAGGTCGTGCTAGAAGGACCTTGAAACTAGTCTATCAAAAAACTACAAAGGAGATACATCTATTATTTGTTTTATTACTAATGTGCAGACGAACCGCGGCACGAATTGAACTAACGAATCGTTCATCATTGCGTGACATGCCTCTTTCTCAATACATTGACCAGTACTCTCACAACAACGTACATCCGGCACGCGAGTCTCTAACATCTT
>JAULBU010039740.1:0-14718 GCA_032358235.1 Odonthalia washingtoniensis | reverse complement strand
GTCTATAAATAGGACATCAAACTACTTCCTTCCCCAGACAATAAATAAATGATTACCTTTTCCCATTATACTTTCACTAAAGAATAATTCACTTCGTCAAAATACGTGTTGACGACACATGCAGAGCTGCTCCCAGCTGATTTCGACTTGTTACACAGTTCGTTAGAAATTTATTGACCACCTGCTGGTTCGTTCTTGGCATCCTGTCCCGCACGGTGATCTTTATGGCTTGTAAATCTACCGCGGTGAGGAGTCTATTGCGTAAGAACGGATCGTTCAGGTATGTCACATCCAGCTGTTTTTGAAGCTTCATCAGCGTCCCTACAATCTTTCTAAACACTTCTACCCCAGAATTCGATGGTTCGTCGGCCATGGCTTCTGACAGCTTCATATTATGCCATTTCGTGAGTATTCGAGACTTCTTATCATCACTGTTGTACCATTCACGAAGCATATAAGTTGCTTCTTTGTCCTCATGCATCCCTTCACATTATAGTGAAATAGTTCAGTGCGTCCCCCGACAACATGACCGGCATAGATTTTAACTTTTCTTGTTCCGTTACTTCACAAATTTCTGCCAGGGTGTCATAAATACATATCGACTTGTCTAGTTCTTCCTTGCATCTACCTGAGAATGTGGGCTTTTCGACAAAATATCTCATTAATACGCTGATTCCTAGGACCTTCTTTCTTTCATCCCTTCTCTACCCCATATCCTTATTGTAGAATCCCATTCCGTTATTTCTCAATTCTCTTCTCGTCTAGGACTCTCTCCCTTGGAATTTTATATGTCCTCCACGGTGGCTTTTTATCGTCTGGATAATCCTCTGGGTAGCTTTCATCCCCATAAGGAGGTTCTTCGTCTCGCGTGGACATTCACTTTCCCTGTGTAATTTGGGATTCTGTCTTCGTCTTCATGTTCTCGAGTAGAGTATCGGCTTGTGGCCCTGCCTCTATTACGATCTCCGCTTTTTCAACTGACGGATTCAAAGCATCAGCCCGGATCTTTTATTGATGAAATAGGTGGCGTCTGCGAGGGTAAACTAAGTGGCCTGGTCTCTCTTCACATTCATTATCCTGCACGGGATTCATCTTTTCCGCCCGGTCTGGTTCTATTGACGGATTTTTCTTTTCCATCACATCCTTTCGTGGTTCCCTGGTTCTTCCGTACTCTCTTCTATATAATATATAGAAGGGAGTACACAACTACTCCCTAGTAGGATGTAGACGATAGCCCGAGCATTTTCTATTATCCTCTCTATTTGTACGTGCATTCCCCTGCTAATGAGGAATTCAGTCCATTGTTCCATGGTGCTGAAGGTTCAGAAGTAGGTGGTGTATGGTCTAAAATGTGTTACGAAGTTGAGTCACAAAGATTCCCTTCCCAAGTTCGTCTCCGTGAAGACTTGGAGGATCTCTTTTCTGTAATCATTTACTACCGTATTTTGCATTTTCTTTTCTTCGTCTGTTGCCTTGTCTCCATGTGGATCCAGATCATTTCTGTAATTTGGGTACTCTTCTCCTTCCTCTTCGCTTCCATTCTTCTGGTCCCTAAGCTGTTCCGGAGTACTCGAAGGCTCTAAAGTTGCCCTTCTAGGAGATTCTGGCTCTAGTCGTCTCTGCTCCGAGGATGGAGAGTGTCGAAGCTGAGCTCCTATATCGTGTGGCGTTAGAATTGCGGTTTCGGTCAGGACGGGTGTCACTGGTCCTGAGATCGTGATTCCTTCAATCCCTGTTGTGTTATCAGCGGGTAGTCCTATCTTCCTGGCCGAATTCCTCTGACCATTTCCATTTGAATGCCCAGCCTTGTTTGACTTCTTCTTGTTATTCAACCTAAATTCCTCTCGGTCCCGCTTGAGTTATTTTCCGTATACGAATTTATACTATCGAATAGGCGTCGCCAAAAGGCTACTTAGCCTGGATGACGTGATTCATTTCTACTGAATCATTTATTGATTATCCGAAAAGGATGATATAATATTCTTCGCAATTCGTAGAATATTCGGCAAGTGACCTGAATCCTGATGCGAGTTCACACCTTTGCGGATGACAGATCGAAGGTACCTTACAGTATCCTTGTCAACTCAGTTCTCAGTTGACGGTAATCCCAACACAACTGGTGTGTATGAATTGCCTTTGCGCATCCCGTAGAATGATTAAGTCGACTTCGGACCGTTGTGGTTGGTTGCTTTCCTCCTGGTCGAGATCTCGCTTGATTCGAAATGACGATAGATTTCCTTCGTTCCAAAAGTCTTACTATTTCTTCAATTAAATCTACCTCCTCTTTTCTCTGCCGATGATGAGAAAAACCTCCTCTTTATACCCTCCAGTTTGGTGTCAGTCACCCATCCACATGTGTGTGAATTCACTGTACCATTTTTTCTAATTACTAATCGTACCTAATTAAGACAAGTGATTCTAACACGTGTGGACCATCCCATTATTTCGCGCGTGTACCGTATTTTGTCTGGCCCATTTGCTGTTTTTCATTTAGGCATGCACGTGTCATATCCGTTCTATATGACTTGTTGTGTATATTGTTTTTCTTATACGATGGCTTTTCGGTTCCTGAACCTGGGTGTCGGTTCTGTACCAAAGTGCATCCCAATCTTTAATGCCTCCCCTTCTTACCTCTCCTCCTGTTTTGTGAGTTGTTCTCTATCGTCGGTCTGATCGTCAGTCTATCGGTGCCCATGTGCCGTTCTCGCCCCTGTCGGCACTCTTTGTGTGCTCCTCCCTCCTGGATTTTCACAGTTTTTTTGCGCGTGGTTTTCCTAGCCAAGTGGTCCTTAACTTAGATCCGTCATCTTCGCGTCGCCCTTTTTTCTGCCGCCGTCTTCAGCGCGTCATGATCAGGTCATCTTCATCATCAAGTCTCATTATCGTCAATCATCATCATCAAGTCATCATCATCACTACGCCATCATCGACAAGTCTTGTTATCATCAATGCACCTCACATCATCAAGGCTCATCATCATCAATGCACCTCACAAGAACGGAGGTACCTATGAGTCACAACGACATCTACTGCTGAATGATTTTGTTTTACACACACACACTGACTTATCAATAAAAAAAAGAAGTCAACAAATTCGATACCACAAGCATCTTTACTATTCCAACTATAAATATAGGCACTAGTTTGTGTCTTGTATTCCAACTATTAGAATTAACAATTCAAACCAACAATTAAAATTTAAAAATTAAAAATTAAAATATTGAGAGCATGTCGAGTCGGGGCACGTTTCGATTACTTTCCATTAAAACAAATCTAAAAGTCAAATTATGGGCAACACTAATGATGTTACAAATAATACAGAAGCACACTTCTGGGCACGCTTCTGGAAACAAAGTGTGCTTTGACTTGTCCTTTGCCAACTTTTACCAATTTCTTTTACTAAAAACAGAGCTGTATCGTCCAATGAAAAGGACGGACACTTTTATAAGAAGTCCGTTGAGGCATGTACAGTAGAAACCACGTCATTTCACATTCAAAGTACAAAACTTCGTGCATTTCTTCTGACGTGATCCCGCTGTCTCGGATTGGTCACCGACGATGTTGAAAAAAGGCGACAGAACATCGTGGGTGACCATCAAATCAAAAAGAAAAACATCCACCACAACATTGGTGACCCCCGAATAGAAGTGAGATTTCATTTTTCCCATTAATAGATGAATCTCACGCATTTCCGCATCCATCATTCAGCCTCTCATCACAATCACTACCTACTACAAAAATAATTACAACGAATAATGCAACATATGAGCCACTTTGACGACTCGGAGGAGGGAGAGGTAACTATCCATATAGAGCAAGTTGCCTTTGATGGGTCGACAGATAGTATCGAGGAAACGCGGGTTGATAACGAGCCACCTAATGAATACGAAAAATCAACAGCGTTCCAATACCGAGCATCACAGAATCGAGACCGAATACCGCGAAGAGACATATCATATTTACTACAATTACCTACTAACGCTAACTATACTTTTTTCCAATGCGAAAATTTGAAATGAAAGAAACGAAAATGAGGAGAGAGGGTAAGCACTTCAGTCCCACGGAAGCGTTATACCTCGGAAAAGCGTGGATAAATTCATCAAATGAGGGAACTTACCATAACAGGAAGACGATGTGGGAGGGAATTACAGAATACTGCGACTTAAATTCCAACCTTAAAAGAATACCTGGTGCACTGAGAGTAAAGTGGAAAAACTTGCAGATGGAAACCCGAATATATCTATGTACAAGAACTTCGATTAACAATGTTCAACGAAGTGGAATGACAGTGGAAATCATACAAGAGATGGTATTGAAACTTTATTGTAAGAAGGCGGGGACGGAAAAGGCGGATGGGACGTATAAACTGACAAATCCATTGAAGCACACTCCGGCCGCCATTTATTTACCAGTTCATTCAAAATTTGGCGGTCAATGGGAAGAAAAACAGAAGAGAGCAATTAGTAACATTATGGTATGAAACAAGAATATTTCTGAAGATATCGAGGCATCACCAACAAGTACTGCTGTATCAATGCAGAATTAGGACGATGAAGGCAACACAAGACCTTATAAACAACCTAAAGGTGTGAAATCGAGAAAGAGGGATTTAATACATTGGAAGAAGGAAGAACGTAATACTGCAAGTATGGGTGAGATGACTTAAAAAGACTAACACAGTACTGTGCAGTACAGTGAGAAAGTGGCATATGGTCACGAATTTGAAAGGTGAAACGATCACGACTACATGATTCTACAATTTCTGCCAAAAGAGTGTATCCTGTTACAATATATGTTGAATGCGTTGATAGAAAGAAGAAAGATGTAGGAGTAGACACTGGATTTGAAGGATGAGATGTTTTACATGTAACTGCAGAAAGGAATTAAACTTTTTTTTGAGGTTTACAAAGTCGTGAACCTGTTTTATCCTTAGTCCCATTTCTTGTTTAACTGTAGTTATTATTAACGTTGTTCACTCTTCATTTCAGTTTTGAAAGCATTTCAGTTTTGAAATCAGTAAATTCGTCAGTTCAGCAATGTAGTTTCTGTTATGCTCTGGGTAGTTTGAAATGGTCCACCTCAATTCCGGTTCATTTTCTCGTCGCACCGATATACCTAGCATATTGATTGTACAATGTAGAGTATATAAAACCATAGCATGTGTTAAGAAGTAAAATGACAATTTAAACATGATCGTAATTCAGATCCTAAATTTGGATTGATGGTGAATTTCTTTACATAGAAGTGCTGCAACCCAGTGGCCGTTAATTTACAATTTAAATTTAACACCATAAAGCGAAGGAAGAAAGAAGTAAAGAGATGGATGGAATACATATGTATACAGTTTACTATACCATACATGCAAAATCTACACATGCTTTGGCACATGAATTACTTAGGTAGTAAAATATATAATAATAATATAGCATTATTTCATGGCCTTTCCATATAAAGGATATTGAAGGTGTCATGTTGGCATGGAAATATTAGCTGGTTGGAATACATGAATATCATCCTCGGCAGTCGAAACAATCAAAGAGGGACAAGTCGGATGTCACTGAGAATCTTTCACGTTCTTCTGACCCATATGAATGAATAGTAACTGTAGTGGGAATTCTTCCGCACCATCGACGACAACCCCATCTCTAACTTCTTCCTATGGATCTCTCTCTACAGCTAAATTCCAAACCGAGACAAAACCATCTTCCAAAATTGCACTTGTTCATAACTAGTGCAGAGGGGGAAAACATTTCATATTCCATTTTTATCCATAGTGATATCTTCAATAGTCAAATCGGGTGATTTAGATGCTGAAATGAAGCTGATTGATGATATGGAATGTAAAGGAATTGAACCTAATGTCTATACTATTTCATGTCTTGTCGGCGGTGCTAAACGGACAAAAGAAATAACTCGGGTATACATATGCTCTGATATCCTCAGCTGCAGGTTTAGATTAAAAAAGAGTTCTCGTTCAACCATTATTTCCACAATGCCTTTAGGAGGTATCCCTGATTCGGAATCCATGAATTTTGAAGACGTGTACTCATCATAAAAAAATTGTATGATTGATTATAATATAAACATCTAAATTATATATACTTGGATTTAGAATAGTTGATATGTTTTTAAGTAAACATATTAAAGAATTAATTTAACTATCATCATCATCCAATGATGATGTTGTAGTTGTTGTATTATTTGAAAATGATTTTCATCATTTTCAGATCGTAATAAAGAAATACGTGATGCGGATGATGATGATGATGAAGAAAATTGGAAGGTAGTATGTATGAAAGTAGCAAGTATGGATTGCATAGATTTCCATATAACTTTAATAGTTGAATAAAACTGACATTCTTCACTTTCTATATATTCTGCAACATTGGTTAATCTATTCAGTATAACGGAATATATTTTTGTAAGTACTTCGGATTGGGGATGAGGTATACACACCTCCCGGGAGGAGAAGCACTTGAACATTCACTTCTCCAATAGAATAAAATTGGCATCGAGTTTGCCCTATGCTTCAAACACACGCGTGGGACCATTCTCTCCAATTCGTAACATAAAACTCTTTGTAACTTGACCATTAGCCACTTGTGACAATCGTAGGCGCGATGTCTATTGGTATGTACTTCCTGTGCGAAAATAGACATAGATACCTCTACCTTCCCATACATCCAGTATGTAGTCGAAAAGGACAAGTGGGTCCCTCCATGCCAAAAGCTCAATAAATTCCCGTTGCTGTTTCGGTTGCTGTGTTTTTTTTATATGTTGTTTCTGTTTAGGATGTTGTTGTTGTAAGGCCTGCCGTTCGCGGTTTGCAATTACTCCATATATCGACCCTTCCAAGTCGAAGGCGTGAGTGGTGCGTACATGCCACTGCTCTTCAAGTACACACTTATCTGTAGTGATAGCCCCTCCAACGAAAACCTGTACACCGACTGAAAAGAAACCATCGGCATCTAGGGCACCAAATTCCGCCAACTCCGAACGGGAATCCGTCCCCTCCTTTCCAGTCCATACCCCAAGATTCTTCAAGTAACCATCCCATGCCGTGTTGGAAATGAAATGATCTGACATTGTTGGGGGAGCTGTGGAGCATTACGCGGGAAGTCCATTCATTCACCGAAAGTGATTAAATTCTCAAAGCTTCCAGTAAATGAGTAATAACCTCCTCTTTTTAAGTTGTAAGTGTGGAATAGATTTTGAGCTCAAAAGTTTTAGATTTGATTGAGATTTTGTAACGAGGATGCATTCATGTAAAGTTTTTCATTACCTCCACCACCAGTTGATAAGATTAGATTATCAGTCTGTTCATATAATTTATTCTGTACTCTAGGTATAACCTTACTTGTTGTCTCACTGCTATTATCATCACCATCACCATCTATCCGTTTGTTCACTGCGTCAGGATCTGGAAACTGATTGCAGTTGGCTAATATCAAAGTCTCAGTGTCAATGATCAGAGACATGAGATAAGATACCAGTCCACCGAATGCAATACTAGTGACTTTGAATCGCTTCGTATGAGAACGAAGTCTGCCAATCAACGATTCAGAATTGTCAGACTGAACATTATGTAAAAAATATGATGCCAAAGTAGTATCAGACCCTGATCTAAATCCACCATCAATCTCTTTATGTGCGACATCAGCAAAATCAGAGTTGACTTTACGACCACACCACTTTACAATATTATTAAGTCGGTCCCTACAAACCGATGGGTCGAAGACACTTTCATGAGGTGTCAAGTGTGTAATAAGTCGCTCTGTTCTTCCAAGTTGGTCTTCATCATCAAACTGACTGATGATAATACTTCCTGAAACCAAATCAGAAAAACATAGCGTGATCTTCGTCCCGATGATTCATCATCACCTGTCGAAAACAACCCTGTAAAAACCAACAGCAATGGTCAAATTTAGCGCTTGCCGCCCTTTTCGGGAATACCTCTGTAAGTCGATAAAGTTCGAATATATGCAATAAAGTGGAGGGTAGGAAAGTGAGGTAAGTAACCGCGGATCGTGAATCGGTGGGACTAATCAGATACTCCTCCACAACTAAGTGGTTTTGTGAACTGGTCTGATCTGAAGGCGCGGACGGGCTTCATTGGTTCAATTAAGCAATCGACAGCGATCGTACACGTTTCTCAACGTGGGGATTACTAGGCTCCTTGAGACCGGTATTAACCTGTCCTCGGGCGTGTTTTGCGTAGATCTCTCTGCCGCGGTTTGTGTCAATTCTCTCGAAATATTCAAGGTTAGTTAGCTGGTGCTTTTAGAGCTGGGGGGTTTGTCTGTTTTTCGTATATGTCTGGCGACTTTATTATTGTTCCCTCCTCGTGCCGAGTTTTGGTATGTATACTGTATTCAGGATTAATTCTAACTGGAGAAATTCCAATACACCTGTCAATGAAAATACTACTGTTAGAGATGTAAGCAATGTTACTGTTAGGAAAACCTATGAGAAATATTATCGTTGTGAGAGCGTAAAATAATTAGTGTAGGGTTCATTTATTTTCCTACACGTGTATCGTGTCAAATGTATTACTCGTTAATTGAGTGATCGTTCATCTCATATGCAGGATTTCATTGTCACTGTATTTGAGATGGTGTAATCCCTTTTCAACCCGTATACTCCAAAATCTGTTATTATGCTTTAGTGTCATTTTTCCCCTCTCGACCGCCGTCATTCTCGTCGTTGATCTTGGTTCGAAAACCAGCGTCGTCAATCCTTCCCAATATCTGCGATGGGCCTCGTCCTCTTGAATTCCCGTCTTCATTTCGACGAACCAACATCATCATCAACAGCGAAGCGTCATCATCATCAACTACGAATCAACTTCTTGTCGTCAACCAGATCGTATCAACATCATCATAAATCAACTCATCCTGAACAACATCATTGCCTTCGTACAATATCATCCTGGATAACATCATCACCATTGAATCAATATCATCCTGAACAACATCATCATAATTAGCTTCATCCGTCAACTAATCAACCCACACATCGCTGTCCGTTAATTCAACCTCATCATGCCATCCGCGCTTTCACATCTATGTCAATCCCGATCCGGGTTCGTGTCTAAGGAACTTGTCAAATGCATCGAATCGTAATGTCGATTCGACATCACCGTGCTCATCATCATCATCATCTCCTTCGATCGTCTTGTCCGAATAATTTGACATTGCTTTATATTTTATCATGATTCTATTTCTTCCCCCAGCTTACTTATAAAGACAATTACCATCAGTAACTACTACACCATGACTAGCGTGATGATCTCTTAGAAATACTTCCTAACTTACAGTACCCTTGGTAATAATACGCACAAGCGATCTTTCAAATACCGTCGAACTATAACCACTAGCTTTCTTTCGTTTTCAGCCGCATTCGCTGTTTCAGTTGGTTCAAATCCGCCGACCTTGTCTTCCCAAATCGATAAGTAATTCACAATGCTTGGAGAAAGCTTGTTCAGTAACAACACAACATCTCATATCAGCTCTTCCAACTTTGGTAAAGTTCAAACCAAGGACTTAATTACCAATATCTGAGTCATTATCATATAGTTCATATAACTTTCCCTTCTTAAAAAACACCACAACATCAAACTTCTTATTTTTCATGTAAATTTTTGTTTCTGTTGTTATTGCTGATAGCTGAACCGTCTTCATCATCATTTGTGGGACCCCACCGTCGCCGTCCTGAATTAGATGGGAAGAAGTTGTATTGATTTTGCATGAAGAAGGAGATGTATACACGAAATATTAATTCTAAAGAGACTCATCATGAAACAGATGTGGTTTTAAACTGTTCTCTAATCTACTGTATTCCATAACGTTTATATAATCGTTTCGATAGGCTAATATCGAACAAACTATTTATTGCAATAGAGCGTATTAAACGGTACTGTATTTTACTGTAGTTCTTAACTGTTACATAATCGTTTCGATTGAGTAATGTCTAACAGGTTGTCACGTACTCGATTTTTTCAGATTCGTTTCTCCAAATCGATCATTATCAACGGAGCTTCTCTTCACGCCATACGAAATTCTCCAACATTGTTACACTTATCATCAACACCACCTTCTTACGACATCAAAAACACTAATTAAGCATGTATTTCATCATCTTCTTCCTTCGTGAAGAGCGCTTGACGACGTTAACAACGACAACAACTACATCGAACGCACGACGATGCTAACAAAGACAACATCTACATCTCAACCATCATTACTTATGATAATAACAATCATCATTACTAATCATAAAAAAAGAATCATATTTACTAATCCTAAAAAAATCATCATTACTTATGACATTAACAATCATCACTGCTTATGACATTAACAATCATCAGTACTAATCATAATAAAAATCATATTTACTAATCACAAACATTTCATCGTTACTGACGATAATAATCATCATCATGCTAATCATACAACAATCATAATTACTAGGATAAAACAATCATATAACAATCACCATTACTTATAACATCAACAATCATCATTATCAATCATAATAACATTCTTCATTACGTATGACAATAACAATCATCTTTCCTAACCGTAAAACAATAATCATTACTTAAGATAATAATAATCATCATTACTAATCATAAAACAGTCTTCATTACTAGGATAAAACAATCATGTATACTAATCATAATAACAATCGTCATTACTAATCATAATAACAATCATCATTACTTATAACAATAATAATCCTCATTACTAATCATATTAACAATCATCATTACTTATGACTATAAAAATCAGATTTAGTTCCATGGACGGACAGTCCAAAAGGTCGCGTAATAGGTCCTTCGCCAGTAATTTACACGCAGTGAATGCAGGCACAGATAAATGTTTCGACGTCAGCTGAAAGGTTGATCCACCAAAGCGACTGCTGTAAGTGCCTTTCTGTAGGTTCCGGTCCACGATTCCCATAACATCCGATATGTGCGATGATAGTAAGACGAAGTTGGAGAGATGTTGCTTCGTTGTGTATCCATATGGTTACATTTTTCATACGCCATACTTTTTCGATTAACGACGTGTTCGATGATCGACTGACTATGTAGTGGTGTTGAATTTCGACAATGTTGCCGAGTGTGGGCCATTCAAAGTCGTCAGCTGACATTGAGGGTAGGGTGGGTGATGTTACAAGGCATCGTACAATTTGAGGTGAGATACATCGACCAATTACATCGGCCCAGGCATTGTCTTCGCCACGTATGTGTAGACATACATAGTTGTAGATACTAAGTCGCACAGTCCATCGTAGGACTTTTCGAACAGTTAAAATCGACAGATCTGGGAGAAGAGAAACAGGATCGAAGATGACGATGAGGTTATGATTATCTGTGAAGATGTCGAAATCAGATGGAGTCGTCGCCAGCATATGAAGTATTTCCAATGTTTCCAAAATATCATATGCTTCATTTACCAATATTGAACATCGCAGTTGCGTTGCAGTGAACCTACCAGACAAGAACTCCAAAGGAGAATGACGTTAGTCGATATGGTTCTCGGCCATGTTCTCGAAAGAAACTTGAGTTGCGATGCCAGACCAAGAATCATTGCAAGCATCTGTATAGATAACAAGTTATTGAGATGTGTCGCGATGACCCATTGTAACTTGGTGAGATAGCAAGGTTTTGCCATAGTTGAAGGCGTAACGTTTAATTGGTCCCCATTCATGGTCTGTGAGGTTGATTCTGGTCACGGTTCTTCTATTTCTTTTTCCAGCTTTTTCATAAACTTTCTTGAGGAAGTCTTGTAGATGTTGACGATGGTAGCAAAGCTTGGAATTGCAGTGCGCATCCACTGAAGAGCGCAAAGAAATTTTCGTAATTGAGCTCCATTCATTGGTCCTTGCATGGAATGTAGTACTTCGACATTACGCGGATCGAAACGCCAACCAGTGGGTGATATTAGTCGACCACACCATCGAATGTTCTTGGCGAAGAGAGAGCACTTGTCTGGGTGTAGACTTAATCGCAAGCGGAGGCACATTTTTAGAAGAGTAGTGACGTTTTCGAGTAACTTTTCGTCCGATTCATTGTGCAGGAGAATGTCGTCAATCCAGTGTATCCAATAGTCACGTATTTCAGTTGGTACTTCTTTTTAAACGCTGATTAAATATGGGAAACGGCTTTAGTGGTACCGGGAAGGACTCTTATTGGTGTAAAGACACCGTCAGTTGTGATGAACTACTGACAATCTCGTGAGTCCGGGTGATGATCGAGTTGCCAATAGCCGTTCTAGAGGTCGAAATTGGAAAAACAAGTTGATCCAGATAATGTTTTAAGCTCCTATTCGAGTCGGGGCATACAATAGTGGTGGGAGATGGTATAGCGATTTACTAATCGAAGATCAACGGTGAACCGGAATTTCAAAGAGTCATGTTTTGGGAAAAGAAGTGGGGCATATTCCCCTCGGGTTACGGGGTTTGGATATGCCATACCAGCGTTGACAGGTTTCCTCGTCATCTCAGCCAGGAATTGGCGTCGTTCTTGTGTGTAGTTACGTAGCTTTACCTTGACCAGTGACGATTCCGTCAATAATTCTATATTTAGCGGTACGATTCGAGCTGGTTCTCTGTTAGATAATCCAACACGAAATATATCAATATGACCGTAGACTATATGTTTCAGTCTTACGAAAGATGATTCGGGGAGTCCATTGTCATTCGCAAGTTGAAGCACTTTTTCGACCGCCGTCCGAACCTCTTCGTGTTTTCCACTGTCGATAGGATCGAGAAAAGAAGGATCTGGTAAGGGATTTTTTTCCGTTCGTACGTCGAAGATGTTTACCCGTGGACAGTCTCGTTGAGGTTGGGATGTTTTTTGGTTGTATTCCTGGCCGCTCACATCTGTAGAATCTCCTACTTTTTGCATCCGTACTACCATAAGTCGACCAATTGAACCATTCGATTGTTGTCGGATTTCCAACGTCACTACAGTCCGCCCATCCAATTTTTCTTGATCTGATTCTAGCAGAGTTCTACTATTGATTTTGAGGTGTTGTAGGACAGAGAGGCTGATGTGTAAGTCTTTGCAGGTGCGTTCTTCATCCACAATTAGAAATTAAATGTTGTTAACCGCCATTTTTCCCATACATAGTTGCTGTATCGTTCGTGGTGCTATCCATTTTCTAGAAAATGAGAATTTTTGAGTTTCTTCGCCTTGTTTGAGAGCGACACGGATGTGTACGGGATTAATCGGTGTCATTCGACCGATTCCTTTGACAACTGCAACTTCGAGGAAACAGGGAGAATAAATACTTTCGTCACTTCCATCATTGCAGCGTGCATTTCCATTGACGAAAAGAGCTCCTTCGGATACCGTTGCAGGACATGAAGGTGAGTTGTATTTGTCAGGCGGTGAGAGGTCTGTCGATAGTTATATTTCGTTTTTAGGCAGGCTACCAGTTGATGTCTGTCCCTTTTCATCTCCTTTCCGTTCCTTGAGCTATTTATGTGTGTTCCTAAATGGACCTTCTAGTGACTTTTGTGGACTAAATTGATCGAAAAGTTCCTTCTATTCGTCAGCGGGGCAGCTGCGAAAATTTTTCAATTTATGTCGGATGCCATGGGACTTGTGTGGTTCCCATAAGCAAACTGGGTCGGTGTCTGGATCAGGTTTAATTGAGTTTCCAATGATGGCCTTTCCAGATCCATATTTTGTAGACCCGTCTTGTGATGTTGGCTCTTTCAAATCCGTCATCTAATTCACCGCTATCTATGCGGGTGAATGCATTAGAGAGATTTTGATCATGCTTGAAGAACTTCGGAAAGACTTTTTTTATTTCGTTATGAGAGAATGCAATGTCCGATTCCAGTCGATTACGTAGTTTAGTTGTTTGAATAGCAGAAAGAATATGGTAAACGGCAATTTTACCATTCTCTTCTATAATCCATATCAGGCCGTGCTTACGTGACAGAGTGTGATAATCGATGAAAAGGTTTTTCATTCTATAAGATGAGTTCGGATTTCGCATGTTCATTCGAAGTTCCTTTCTTACGAGAGTTCAGAGAGGAGGAATTTATGGGTGTGTGACTTTCACATGCCTCTTTGTCGACATATTCGCGTAGTTGAGAATCGGTGATAGATTGGTAGTCGTCAATGCCGGGAATGAGACCTAACGCTATAGTTGAGCGAATGAATTCAATATCAAAGCAGAATTTGCGATAAACAGGTTTTGATATTTCGATGCTGAGACTTTCGCTGCCGAGTTGCCCGGCGCGCGCTTGGACTTCCGTGACCTACTGGTCATAGAAACCCAAAAATCGTCGGATTGATGCTGGGTCCGCATGATTATGTTTTGGGGGGACTAACTGTTGTCGAAACTTGTTTCGCGCGTCGCATTATGGCTTCGTTCGTCTTTGACATTTTGGCTTCCTGTTTGGGAAAGTAGGTTAGAAAAGTAGGTTAAAGCAGTGATCACTGTAGCTAGGGCCTATCTTTCAGATGTTGATGTTGATGAGAGTGTGCCTTTATTATTCGAGCACAACGGTGATGGGGGGAAACCCCATATTTAATTGGCTCAGTGTCTGTCCATATTACAACGTGTCAACATCCTATTGGCTGTTAGCTTGGACGCGTATTTGGCGGGAATGTGCCTGGATGTCGTGTTACTGTTCATTTATTCCTACTGTACATACACATAACAAATCATTTGTCGACTACAGTCGCGTACTACA